>JBBPNW010000291.1:11171-21241 GCA_038091115.1 Rubroboletus rhodosanguineus
TGGCATGATCCAGGGGGCAATCACCTTGATTACATTGTTTGGTGATGATGTAGGTCAGGTATGGTGAGAAAACAACTGCATCGTAGCACAGCTCATTCTTCTTGGTCACTCATTCACATAAGTGCTCTGCCAGATACTTGCGGAGGGCTGTGGCCATGTCTCCTTTAGAGAGGGTTATGGCAGAAGGTTGAAGGTACATAGGTCCATAACGATTGTTGGTAGCTGAACTGTGAAGGAAGGAGCCAGGCTCCAGGCCATACTTGGTGTTGGATATCTCTCTGATGCAGAACAATCGCTTGATCGAATTGATAGAGAGCGGATCAGGTTGAGAGATGACCTGGTAGAGGAGGCAACTGTATTGCTGGAATTGTTCCAAAAAAAGTGACATTTGTTGAAGTTTAAAAGATTTGAGCACCGGCAAATGACTAAAGGAATGATCCAGTGCAAGTAGTGCCACCGCATTCCTCTTCTCCTTGATAAACATGTGAGATAACTTTTCAAGGCTAGCCAGGTCTGCCTGTGCAATGGTGTGAAACATGGATATCTATGAGCAAGTCATGAGCCAGAAGCATGATCCCAGATGTCTCCTAAAAAGCAGCCTACTTCATCATGATCCAATGGATCCAAGAAATCTAGTGGCAATTTACTGGCCAATTTCAAAAGTTCACTGACATCTCGGTCGGCTGCTGCTTCCTTCAACAGGATAGCAAATGAGCATTGATGCCACAAGTCATCCAGTAGAATTTTGGTGGCCTTCTCAATTGTGTTGCATGACCTACTTTCCCTTAAAAGGTTTCTAATTGCATCAAGTGGCCAGTTCTCCAACAAGTGAAGATCAGCTGCTTCCAAATATCTTCTGTGAGACTCCAGCAATGCAGCCCAAGCAAAGTCAAGGTCGTAGTCCTCATAGAATTCCAGTTCTTCTTTGAAGGATGGGAACAGTGGTAAATGTGGTCTAGCTCAGATGTGTTAGCCAAGTAGGGTGGTATATGCAGATCACAAAGCATGCACCTGTTGCCATTGTGCTTGCTGCAATAGAACAAACAGCATACAGTATATAATTCTTCCGAAGACTCTGAGGAAATCTTCTGAGAATGCTTGTGAAGGACTTTGACTGTCTTGTTAAAAAGCCCAGCCTTCCTAAACTGCTGTGCAGCCAGCTCGTACTCTTGAGCAGAAAAATATCCAATAGCTGCCTTTTGATTGTTGTTGGCACACACATGACAGTCTTCAGTGTTACGATAATACTGGTATTTATCCTTGCCTGGTGGTGCATCGTTCCCACTCGCCATGAAGGCATCTGTGGCAGTGAGAAAAGCATCTTGCTGAGCCTTTTTTGGCACAACATCATGTTGGAATTATTTGGTACACATTTGGTAGCTTATGTAAGCACCAAAACATCGGACCTTAGTACTGTAGTTACTTTCTTTAGTGACTACTACATTTCTACAGGTACAGTACTTCTACTTACCTTAATACAGTGACTACTACATTTCTACACATCGGCTTTGGCACGAGCCACTTCTTGAAGATGGAAAGCTTCACAGATTGCTACCATGCACAGCAGCGAGGCTCAGGAGAAACAATGCATGGCCTGGGGGTACCTCTTGTGCTTGAACAGGTTGTGACCGAATGACTCCCATTCTGCCACAATTGAAGATACAGCAAGGTGTGGAACATCCATTCTGGGTGTACAATTTTGAACTTGATCTCGCAAGGTCCAGATCATCTGTTGCGGTGTGAATAACATTACTGAATGCGAAAAATAATGAACTGTCCCTCACATGCATAGGCTTGCTTTTCTCAGATTTGTCAAAGATCCACAAGTTCTTCCTTGCTTGAGTGATGCCCACATATAGCAATTTAACTGTGAGCAACATCAGAGAGAGCTTGACGAATGCTTCAAAATTCACATACCTCGCTGCATATCCCAGCAAACCAACCTTCATCTCTTCCAAAAGATGATGCGTGTACTTTAGCCAGATCTTGACCATCGACTTCACCTTCCACATGGTTCAGTAAGACATGCCAACGTGAAACATCAATGGCAGAATCCTCGAAGAAGTTATACAAGAGAACCTGCATTCAACAATCAGTGCTGCAAGATGGAAGATAGCCTGAGGCTCACGTCATTGAACTCAAGACCCTTGCTGTTGTACAGTGTCCTAGAATGGGGTATGATATATGAATACCACAAAGAAAGTGCTACCTTTGTCATCTTACATGATCAGACCGATCTCTCCAACTTCCATTCACAGTTTCTTGAGTGCTTCGTCATCTCAAACAAGGATACCTTGGAAAACCATGTAACCATGATACTAGGCAACCTGTAATATGTCATGCTTACATTGCTGGGCACCAAATTCAATGTGGCTCCCCCTTTAAGAGTAACATCAAAGATGGACAAGGTAAGAGACAACAACAACGTACAATTTGCCAAATAGAAACTGTTCATATCAAACTATGTCCTGATCCCAATCACAGAAAAACACTGGCTTCAAACCGTCGATGATACCATGTTCTGGTTGGAGACCATCGATTGCATCAGGCCAAAATCGCGTGATATGTTCAATGATACTATGGGCACAGTTGATGATACCACCATGGGAACAGTAGTTGATGGCCAATTGGAACGCCACAGGATCAGTGACGAAACGATCCTGTAGCAGGTGTGTGCTTTGGTCTTGCTGTGAAAATATGGTTGGTCACACAATGAGTGTGGTCTGGACCACACTAAATAATTAGTACCTACTTCTATACAATACAAAAAGGCCTTCAGATCATCGAATTTGACAGAGCTACTGGCTGAAATGGTCTGTGCGGTGTCGCCTGCCTAGAAAAGGCCTTCTGGATTCTGACAGATGAGCCTCAACACTAAGTAAACATCAGACTCTACAACACAGCAAAGTATAAAGTGTGTACAGAGAGCATCAATAAGCAGATTATCTTGTGCTTCATCAATGTAGCTGAATCATATACTGTTTAGTAAAAGCAAGCCTTTTCCTTGAACGAACACTTAGACATACAGATAGTCGACCTTTTGGCCTTTGTAACGAAGTGACAATTTTCATTTTCATTATCTTATCTCATCTTATCTTATCAAGCCACGCAATTATCTTATCACACAACATAACAGTGGACTTGTAACTTTCCTTTCTCTTTCCTTGCGCTCACAGACGCTTATAGTATATTCATGTTCTCACGAGATCTCATCTTGTTCCCACACTCATTACCGTATGATTCCCTTTTCATTTCCACTTCATGCTTCCATTTCTTCCCACGGTAATTACCGTCTTATGCTTCTCTTCCATTCTGCCACACCATATGTGTGCAGCATGTATTTAATCTCCGTTCCCCTATGTACTTATGTAGACATGTACTTCCACGCACAGCTTGGTCTGTGCACATATGCCAATACTATATAAACCCTGTGGACGATGACTGGCATCCCCAGTCTAGTTCACTTGGTTTCTTCCCACAAAGACCTTGTGATATCCTCTCCTACTCTACTCTCTCTACCTAGGACTAGTGCTGTGACCTAAGGATCTAGTGTTGATCTTTGTGGTTGTTTCAGCCTTTTAATGGGGTGCCTCCCAGGAGCGTTCTTAGTATGACATGCATTCGGTCGGCAACATCATGGTGACGACGTTCCTTTTTAAGCTTGCAGTATGCTTCAAAGATTGCATACAATGTTTGCCTCTTGTTTGCAAACGTAGGATTGGATTGAGCTGGAAGGGCACAGTATGCCTCCTCATCAAGGAATCCATTAGGACATGATAATGATTTTTCAGATCCCTTGATGATACCTGCAAGAGCTGAGTAATTCCATACCCACTATGGATCAAGACTATGTACCCATGAACTCTGAGAAGATGAGCCAAGGTTCTGTGATATAGTACAACCAATTAATCAAGCTGAAGTCGGTATGCAAAATCTAGGTACACACCCAGGCCTTTGTCAATGGCTGAGGGAAGTGCGGCTGTTGTACTTCAGGGTCAGCACCACTCAAAACATCCGCAGCAATCATCCTTGTGAGCTAGGGCCAGGAGAGTGAGCTATTGGATTCACTACTCGAGATGAAGGATTACCTTGTCGAATGTCACAAACAGAGGAAAGTGGTTCTCCTCTAACACACTATACTTCTGTGGAATATCAACTTGATCTTCATCATCAGCATCCACCAGCCCAGATTCTGTACCTGGAGCCTGCATCCTTCTGAGTTCTTCAAAAGAATATCCAGCCAATGCCAGAGACTTAAGTAGCTTTGTAAAATACTCCTTGACTTTCATTGCCAGGATGCGAGATTTCATGACAAAGATCTGATGTGGCCTGGGCATCCCCGATGTCTGCACTTGCCATGCCCATTGAATTCTGAGCATCTTGAAGAGCATTGTCGTTGTTTTACTAGGTGATTAGTGAGCCAGACTTGTTCGCACAAGTGTCCAATCCATCATACCCAGTACCACTCCTTCCTAGAACATAGCATGAAGTTGTGCATTCCATAATCCTATGTTCCTGTGGGCTGTGTGCAGGCAGTCAATGCTGACTATCTGGCAATGCAAACATTACCCATGTAAGTTCAAAGACATGTTGCACATCTTGGTTTACAATCAAACCTGTTATGACATATGAAATGTATGGTCATTGCATGCCAAAAAAAATATGCACTATGCAAAAATGCCTACAAAGATGATCAGCACTTCACCTAAGTCAATTGGCAGTAGATGTACTTGAGAGAAGGTAACATATTTCTCAAGGCTGTCAAAGCCTCAGTCTCTGGCCAACACAAAGAAAGAACAATTTGTGTACACAAGGAGGGAGTGTAACTGTATGTAGATGTGTGAACAGTGATTGAGGCACGAGATTATGCAAACACACCTCCCCCATGTCTTTGTCAGAGAGAACAAGTGGTACTGATCTGGTGTCAGTTTGGAGACACTCAGGTGGGAAGCATGCCGGGAGATAGATATCACTACCAGAGTGCACAGCAGGATTTTGGAATATGCAACTGTTGCAAACATCAAGGAACTGAGCTTTGTGCACATAGTAACGAAGTGAAAGCTGACCGCTGGTGGTATTCCTTGCCTTTTCCAGCAAGATGGTGTCCCATTGTGTCCCAAATGCAATTCAGTTGAGTATGGGTATATATACCATATATTTTGATTGCTGGAATGATTGGTCTACATTTGAAAACAATGAAATGCTCGAAACCTTATACCTTGGCATTCCACCTGTGAAGGCGCCTCTCGAACCAAGGTTGCAAGATATGTGTACAGTATGTGGATCGAACTCACCTCTCCATTATGGTCGGGACCAACGTTGATCTGATACTGTTGGGGACAAGAATAAATAGCTGTATGCTTTCACTAGAAGAAAAAACATACGACGAGTCGAAGGTCCTGCTGCATCTTTGCTTCAAATATAGGGATTCCAGAGGAGCCATTGAGCCTCTTCTGATTTTCATCAGAAAAGTGTCCATTCAAAAGTTGCCTATCACAACATTACAGTTAGTTCGCCCAATATAGGAAGCATGTGACGTACTTGATCTTTTTCACAACAATAGCACATTTCTTTTTGTTGCCATTGGCTAGCTCCCGTAGTTTCTTTGTTGCGTCAGTGCCAATAATGACATGCCACTCCCCAAAGCCATCCACATTCTCAAGATACAGTGCAGCTTTCATAGGTTGAACCTTGGGATATGCAGATGGCTTTGGCTCCACGGCTTCAACAAGCTTTGTCTCCTGTGGGGCAGAAGGATGAATGGCCATGCTGCTACCTGTTGAGATATATGCATCTTCTAATGGTTGTGTGAGAGACGGCTCCATGAGGAGTTCCAGACAGAACTACAAATGCGTCAAGCTGCATACTCAGACCCAAGGGAGCCTTTAACGCACTTTCAAGATCATTTTGAGATCATTGGTGATCTTGCGAACCATTTGTGAAACATCTTGATTGGTTAAAGGAATCTGGGTTCCTAGCTTATGTAACGAAGTGACAATTTCTCTTTCTATCTTTTTCTTTGATCTTATCTTATCTAATCTTATCAAGCCACGCGTTTATCTTATCTCACAACATACGCTGGACTTGTAACTTTCCTTCCTTCTTCTCTCGCGCTCACGGACGCTTATAGTTACATTCATTTCTCACGAGATCTAATCTCATTCACACATTCATTACCGTATGTCTTCTCTTTTAATCTCCGCTTTATGCTTCCATTTCTTCCCATGGTTATTACCATGCTATGCTTCTCTTCCATTCTGCCACACCATGTGTGTGCAGCATGTATTTAATTACCGTTCTCCTATGTCCACATGTAGTAGTGTATAGCTTGGTCTGTGCGCATTATGCCACAGTATATAAACCCCAAGGAGCCCACTGGACGTCCTCCAGTTTGGTTCTCTTGGTTCCTCCCCTTGAAACCTAAAAGTCCCCTTTCCTTGAGTTCAGTGATAACCTAGGTGCTAAAAGCTTAAGCACTTCAAGGTCGTTTCAGCTTATGAAAAGGCTCCAGATCAATGGTAGGAGCTTTGTTCTTAATCTTCCACTTGGATCTCCTCTGTTTCTTGTGATGCACAAAGAATCCCGAGTACTCCTCATCATCGTACTCTGGATCCTCTAGAGTACTCATGGGAGTTGTGTCAGTGGTAATGCAGGTCAGAAAATCAGTAGAACATAATGAAGTGAGGACTGGTAACGCGTTCTCTACATAAAATTTATGCAGCCCAATATCACAAATGGTGTCAGAGAGAAAGAGGCCAGGAGGTAAAGCAAATATAACAGATGAAAGCCTTCAAAGGAGAGTACTTGCAAATGAAGCCTCAACAAGCACAGGATCGGTTGGGTAGGCGTCCAGGATTCTGTGTATCAGCTCTTCTGCATTCGGCAAGGCTAGATGAAAGTCAGATGCTAGCTGAAACAACCTTAAAGATCCTATAGCAAAGGGATCCTAGGCTTATCACTAGATACTGGGAAGAGGGCTTTATGAAAGGGACTTTATCTCAAGGAAAGAACCAAGAGAACTAAACTGGAGGATGTCCAGTAGTTTCTTGGGGTTTATATAGTCTGGCATAATGCGCACAGACTAAGCTGTACACTACTACATGTGGACATAGGAGAACGGTAATTAAATACATGCTGCACACACATGGTGTGGCAGAATGGAAGAGAAGCATAACATGGTGATTACCGTGGGAGTGTAATGGAAGCATAGACGGAAATGAAATAGAAGACATACGGTAATGAACGTGAGAACGAGATGAGATCTTGTGAGAACATGAATATAACTAAATAGAGAAAGTGTCTGTGAGTGCGAGAGAAAGAGAAAGAAAAGTTACAAGTCCACGTCTATGTTGTGAGATAAGATAATCACGTGGCTTGATAAGATAAGATTAGATAAGATCAAGGAAAAGAAATTGTCACTTCATTACACTAGCAATATCAGGGTGATAAGTGGAGGGAACTTACTAGAGAGGATAAACTCAAAAAGATGGGGGACAGAACACAAGTCCTGAACTATCAGGTCCAGAGGTATGTCTGATCCTACTAAACAGGACTCAAGCATCGTCAAAGCCACAGTGAGGCCCTTGCCGTTAGCAAGGGTGCTCTTAGCAAAAGCCTGTAGATTGAGTACAGTCATTTTAGGCTGTCCATGTATCATCCCACAGCAGCTACGAGAGAGAAAGGTGGGCATAAAAGAGCTGTTGGGTCTACACCTCCTTTTTTATAGGCTAGAAAAGGGCCACCAAGGTCACGGGTGTTGAACATTATACTCACTATACTACCGTATTAGGAGAGTAGTTCACACACTTTGTGTATTCACATTAAGACTCAGCTAGTCTGAGTTATAAGAGTATTCTTCATTTGAAACACTACGTTCTATAATTAAGCTGAACCTCAGGTATGTCTCAGTAGTGTACACTCTGCCAGTACATGCTGGCTCTCAATAGGTTATGAGCCCCAGTAGTGCTTTATGCACACTGGGAGTTTCTACTGAAACCTGAGTGCAAAGGCTGTGTGTTTTCACACCACCAATGCCACTTTACTCTGAGCATTTTTATGCCGAGTTCTGAAGAACGTTGATGCATTTTTATGCTCACTCTTTTGATGTGCTTTTACACTCAAGGAGTTAATGTTCAGGTCCTATGGGGAGACTAGGTCCCTCTAGAGGATTCTGAAAAATGTTCAGGAAAGCATGAATTTTTTGCCGCCATTTTTTCTTTGACTTTTCATTGAACACTTGGATAGTACTGACATTCCTTCATCCTCAGAAACCTACATGTCTTCTACCACATTCAAGGACCTTCCCCGTATGAACAGGACAAACTATCAACGATGGGCCGTAGAAATGGAGTCCTATCTCCGCTCTCAGGGACTCTGGTGAGTACTCTCACGGGTCCAACCTGATCACATCTGGGACACAGCTGGAGACATAGTTACCGATCGGACCGATGCTATTGAAGCATGGGAAGATACAAATGACAAGGCACTTGGGGCTATGCACCTCAAACTCAATTCTCACATCGCTGCCAAATTCATTTCCCAGCACTATGCCTCACTCCTATGGATGGAACTTGAAAAGGCATACTCCATGCCTAGTGTCACCACTGCCTACACGGAATTTAAGATCATGATGGATACTTCCATTCCTGAGAACAACCATCCCGCTCCATCCTTTGTGAAACTAAATTCCCAATTTGCTCGTCTTGATGTTGTCGGATATACGATCCCCGACAAAATACAAATAATGATTGTTCTCTCCAAATTCCCCGCATACGCCAATAACGTACATCAAGCACTCAATCTCAAGAGCATTGGAACTGGAGCGCCTGCAACCGGAACTGGAACTGGAACCACTTCCGGACCTCCCAGTTCTGCAGTTCTGAACGTTTCCGAGATTGAGCAGCTTGTCACTGCAACCTGGCTGCAACATACTTCCCGCCGTAAGCCAACCCAGCCACAGGCAAATAAGGTTTCTGCTGTAAAACGGAAAGGGGGAGATCCTTCATTTCGGCAGCAGCAGCAACAAGGTCAGCAACAAGATGGTTCCTCCACCCAAGGCAATGGCAAGAAATGCTGTCAAGGAAAGCGCTCACAAGCTGGACAGGAGAAGCAGCAGAAGCGATGGCAGGCTCACACTGCCAACACCGAAGCAACCCCCACTGCCTCCTTTGCCTTTGCTGCACCTGTGGTTCTCAACCCAGTGCATCCACCCACTTACTCCACCACCATCGATTCCCGCGCATTGTCGCATACCTCTGGCGCCACCAATTATGGTGAACCCGCCTTCCTGCATGCCAAGAATGCTATTTCTCTGGCACATCACTTGGGTGTCACACCTACCATTGAAACTGTGTGCATACTTGACCTGGTGGCTAACCGCCACATAAATTGGCAAGGAGGTATTCCCTCCTCGTCCCACCGGCTTCAAGATTGGTTGACACAGGTTGCCGATGATGCATCCTGATTCATGGAAGTTGATGACGATACATCCCAGCTTATGGAAGTGGATGATGAAGACATAGTCTCATTGGGCAGCGATGACGACAATTTCCCTGAGTCTTATCTCAGGAACTACTACGACTTCGGTTTCACAGATGATACCTGGTCAGTACCCTCATCCTCACACCACACAGACACTAATGTGTGATTTTCTTTGCCACAAAGTTGTACCTACTTGTATGTACACATGTCTGCTGTAGGTAGTGAAATGAAATCACTATATTTACCATTTGCCACGTGTGATGACTGTTCTCAAACGTCCAGTAAAGGTAAACAACCTGAACACATGGAAGGGCCACTTCCCGATATGTGGCTTTTAGACTCAGGAGCTTCAGCTCACTTTACACATGACATAAATGACTTTACGGAATATGTCAAATATGTGGAACCTCGATTCTCGCAAACCGCAAACAGAAAGGCTCCAATACTTGGAGAAGGAACCATGATTATAGACTACAAAGGCATACAAGTGCGATTATCGCCTGTAATACACATGCCTGCATGTACAATCAAGCTCATATCAATGGGTACTTTACTCAAAGATCGCTGTCTGACTGTAAAAGTCATTCCGG
>JBBPNW010000292.1:8336-21240 GCA_038091115.1 Rubroboletus rhodosanguineus
TTGGTTCGAATGGTTGGGAACAGCAGGCTTGGGGGGCGGTTTACGCTGTAAGGTGCGATGAGTCCCTGGATAGAAAGTCGAGGGACAACGAACCTGCTGCTTGTTAGGGTTCTTTGCAACCGTTCGCTAGGATGACATGTTAGACACCGCATCGAATCGTCTATCAAGAAAGAGGACTCGCTGGCTTTCGTTTAGCTGCGGCCATCCTCGAAGGTCCCTCGTTTGCGGGGTCCACTTTAGTTGGTGAGCGCGAAGGAATTTGACGATCGGCATCGTCACACGATTTTCCGGAATGTCGACCAGGTTTATGGGAAGCCGAGTCCTTCTTGGTCTTTCGCCATAGCAATCTTTTAAATATTGAACGGCCGTGGGACAACCCGGCAGTGTCAAAGTCTTCCTCTAGATGGGAGGTCACTGGCGGGGCATCCAACGAACGTGATAATGCGTGGGATGGGCCCAGTGGGGGTACCTCGCCCTCCTGGTGATCAACAGGAGCGACTGGGGACGGCGGCTGTGACAGGATCAGCGCAGAAGCAAGAAAAAACAAAGCAACCACCAACCTCCTCAAAGTCAAACTCGGGGGCGGGCGCGCTCGACGGCATCTCGACCTATGGAATGATGAGAACTCGTTGCGAGGTTGAAACGAATAAACTGGTACCTCGAGGGGATCATCGTCACCGTCTTCGCTGTGGCCATCGGACTCGAGTGAGTCCTATTGTACACGTGGTGTCAGTGCGACTCTTTTTCCGACTATGAAGGCACAGACACTTGCATGGAAGGGGCCATACGACTCCGGGAGAATGTTGCGAAGGTCACGAATGGCGATTTTTCCGTCTCCTCGTCCAGCCGCAAGATAGCGACTGTCGAGGGAAATCGCAATTGACCGTAACCATTCGCTGTCCTCGACGACAGGGCCAATCTGAGTCAGCGTCGATATGTCCAGGAATGAAATGAAATAATCCCTGAAGGTAGCAATGAAATTTCCATTGACAGCTAGAGCGATAGAGTGGACGTCAACTTCACCACCATTGAGAATCGCCGATTCGGCGATCTGAGATCCAGTCGAGACATCGAAAGACCTGACAGTGTTGTTGCGGGATGTGGCAAATATCTGCTGACCGCTTGACCACGCAAGTGGAGTGACCGCGCTATATTGGGGGTTAGCGTTGTCGATGGTGATGAGCTTGTCACCGTTGTGACTGTCGACGATGCGGATCTCGGAGCCACCGGAGCAGACAATCGCGATGTGGTCACCCTTTGGGGAGAATTTGACTCCGGTGACTTCATACTCCAGTTCGAGCGGGCCAACGAGTCTCTGCCCTGTCGTTATGCTCCAGATACTTGCTTTTTTGGTTTCGGTCCCAGTGGCGAACCTGGTGGAATCGGGGGAGACGTCGACTGCCCACACTGAGTCTGTGCCCTCCATGTCGAGGACTTTTTCATGCATCTCTCCGTCCCACACACATGCGCCCTTCTCATTTCCACACACGACCCATTTGCAATCCCTCGACACAGAAATGGCGAGCGTGGCCATTCCCGTTTCCTTTCCAACCTCTTGACCATCTGTAAGTCGCCATCGTTGAATTCCATCGTTACTCCCGCTTAAAAGGTGCTTTCCGTCAGGGTGGAATGCCACTGTCCACATATCGTCGGAGCGACCGGTGTCAAGGATCATTGCTTGGTCTTATCAAATTGTTAGCATCATTCAATCACCCCTCAGAGCTGCTACGCACCAGTATTTGTCGACGACATCTTCTACCGTACACAATCGTCAGTGTCGAAAATGTCAAGAAACAAGGCTTTTCGGTTTACTCGTGATGCGCAAAGTTGCTGCATAGACACGTCTCCTTATTCTTAATATGGCTTGTTCACGCAGTGCCTCGTGTCTTTGGCGCCTGTTCTTATTCGGATCCTAGCTACATGACCGAGTAGCATACCGTAGCGATGACCAGACAAGCAGCCAGCGTCGACGGAACCTCCGATCTCTACCAACGGCAGTCTGCGATTTCAAGGCTGCGGGGCTCGGTTCACGAAAAGTTTACAATCCACATCAGACCAACTCGCGACATACTACGCACAAAATACGCCTTATCGATGAGGGCGGGCCCAAAGTCAAGACGAATGTCCTCCATAAATGCGAGATGGATCTACGTCTGCCCACCCTCTCAACCCATGTCACACTCATGTGTATGTGTATGCGCGGTCTGTGCGTTCCCGCCCTTCCTTGCTCAATGGTCGTCCTCAGTCACAACCTTGTTCACGCTAGCGGTATTCTCGGATGCACGACAACTTCCTTGGTGCACCATGAGCAGGCTGTCTCACAAACATCTGCATCAAATCGACAGAATTGCCAGTGATTGCTCGCGAGTTCGCCATCCAAGGCAGGACGGAAGCACGACAACTCAACATTTCCGACAAGCAATCAAGATAAACAACTCTGTTCGCGAACTGTCGCGGTACTTCGACCGACGTCCAAGGCCCACTTGAGCTGGCCAGAGATGAGTATTCCCTGCGATCTCTTGTTCGCACCAGAGTTCGATCCCATATGGAGCGAATGTACTCATGTTCGCGAGCAGCACAGTCGGAGATGCGAAGATGATTTCGTGAATCTCATTGACGATGATACTCTGGAGAGAGGAGGTAGACGTTTCACTGAGTATTTCCAAGGCAGGCAATGATGATGATACCGTACTACCCTACCAGCAAAGTGAGTCACTGCAATCGTCGCAGAAATGTTCGTCACTGGCTAGACTTTGTAGTCCCCGACTGTCCAGATTCTGACCCGACGTCCTGATGGCTTTGCGCAGGATATATGGGTGATCTCCGACCCCCAGTTGACGGGAGGTCAGGGGACGGAGGCGCCAACCTCGGGCTAGCAACACAGCTGGACCTTGACAACCTAGCCGCCCGTTTTGTCACTAATGTCGCTAAGAACACTAGGCATGGTGTAGAGCATCTTCGTCCAATCATTGAGGAGCGATGGAAATACCTGAACGAGTATGGGGAAGACTGGACTGAGAAACCCGTCGGTTGGCCTTATTTGGAGGGTGGGCCATATTCATATTCTTTCTGTAGCACGACTTTTTATCGTGGCTGATGGATGAGGTGGGTCCAGATGCCACAGTTGAAGACTTGACGGCCCGTGTGCTGGCAGCCAACTTTGTTGCTATTCATGTGCGTGCCTGTCACCGTCGCCAGCTGTGCGACGCTCCTCTCATCTACTGCGTTTCAGACGTCGTCCAACGCATGTGCGACTTCGTGATCCTGGCTTGGTCTTTTTGTCATACACAACTTCAGGTCTTCACAAACGCGCTGTACAACCTCGCGGCGAACCCTCAGTATGTGCAGCCCCTCCGCGACGAAATCGATGCTATCGTTGAGAGACAGCTTCCTCAAGGAGAGCATACGCATGGAGAGTATCGACCGCTGTCAGTCGCTTTCACCTCGTTTGTTTCTGCACGTCACATTTTAAACTCACATTCAATTTGTCTTCTAGTGGGGTTGGTGCGCAAGGCTACAAAGGACTTTACGTTCTCCGACGGGACGTTCATCCCGAGAGGCGCTCGAATCAGTGCGGGCCTCATTGCGTTACATTACGATGACACGCTGTACGAAAACTCGGAAGTGTTTGATCCCTTCCGGTTGAGTTATGGACGTGGGTCTGCGTGGTTCGGTGCCTATGTGAATAGCGATAGTATTCGCTAGTCTCCCTGACACAAATGGAGAATATCACACGTGCTTCAGGCCCCTTGTCTTGGCTGTCCTTTCGAACACTGTACAGCTGGGTTCTCGATATCATCATTCTCCGATGGTTTGGGTCTGAAGTTGACCCTCCTTACCCTGCTACGATGCCGTCGACGCATGGTGATGATCCCCCGTCCGAAACGCTCATAGTTGCTTTCACAGGTTTGTTCGGGTGTGGAACAAAGGGAGACTCCAGTGCGTCTAACAAGCTCACCTGCCCCCCTCACGCATGTCATGTTCACGTTCCTTGGCGTGTTGTATTCACAATGGAGGTTGTACCATGACACAACGTGCTCGCAAGTGTTGGTTTGTTGAAAAGGGATCGAGTACAAATGTCGACGCACCGCGCGCGAGGAGGTCGACTTGGCGACACATGGGAGTCTTCCATGGACACCGGTGGTCATACTCATGGGCAACACAAAGTCAAAAGAACTGCACAACCAATGTCCAGATACTGGTAATTTAGAGGGCGTCTACCTACGCGTATCGCATCAAATCACTGCGCTTGATCGTGTGCACCTGAGCGAATACATAACATCCATGTGGGTAAGTTGATGAAAATAGTAGGCAACCTGATTGAAACGGTAGCGTTGCCTGATCCTTGCTGATGCTGATCCACTGTGAGCCTAACGAGGTAGGTCAACGAGAAGTAACACGCACCGTTACATGGACGCTCGCAGCCGAGGGTTGAGCTGGGTCGTTCGCTTGTTGTGCCTAATAAGGCGTGAGCGATCGTCTGCTGCTGTTGAATCCACGGCACCTTGTCTGCTACTAGAAGCGCCTTCATTCGGATGTTTAGGAATAGTCGTCCCGGGCGGCGATTTACGCTGTAAGGTGTGATGAGTCCCAGCGTCGACAGCTGAGGAACAACAAACCTGCTGCTTGTTCGGGTTTCTTGCAACCGTTCGCTAGGATGACATATCAGACACATCACGCCCGATCGTCTACCAAGAAAGAATACCCACTGGCTTTCGTTTAGCGGCAGCCATCCTCGAAGGTCCCTTGTTTGCAGGATCCACTCTCGTTGGTGAGCGCGAAGGTGTTTGACGATCGGCATTCTCGCGCGATTTTGCGGAATGTCGACCAGGCTTATGTGAAGCCGAGTCCTTCTTTGTCTTTCGCTGAAGCAATCTCTTAAATATTGAACCGCCATGGGACAACTTGGCGGTGTCAAAGTCTTCCCCTGGATGGGCCTCTGGATGGGACGTTACTGGCGGGGCATCCGACGAATGTGATAAACCATGGGGTGGGTCCAGCGGCGATACCTCGCCCTCCTGGTGATCAGTAGAACAGACTGGGGACGGTGGCTGCGACAGGGTCAACACGGAAGAAAGAAAACAACGAAGCAACCCCCAACCTGATCAAAATCGAACTCGGGAGCAGGCGTGCTCGACGGCACCTCGACCTATGCCATCGTGAGAACTCGGTTCGAAGCTGAAAGGAACGAACTGGTACCTCGAGGGCCTCGTCACCATCTTCACCGTGATTGTCGGACTCGAGTGCCTATTGTACATGTAGTGTCAGCGAGATTCTTCTGCCGACTATGGAGGCACAGATACGTACACTAAAAGGACCATACGACTCTGGGAGAATCTTGCGGAGGTCGCGAATGATGATTTTTCCGTCATCTCGTCCAGTTGCAAGATAACAACTGTCCAGGGAGATCGCAATCGACCGTATCGTTTCGCTGTCCTCGATGACAGAGCCAATCTGAGTCAGCGTCGACGTGTCCAGGAACGAAAGGGAATGCTCTCTGAAAGTAGCAATAAATTTGCCATTGGTGGCTAGAGCGAGAGAGTAGACGGTGCCACCATCGAGAATCGGCGATTCGGCAATCTGAGATCTGGTGGAGACATCGAAAGATCTGATCGTGTTGTCGTGGGATGGTGCAAATATTTGCTGACCGTCGCTTGACCATGCAAGTGGAGTGGCCAGGACATATCTGGGGATAGTGGTGTCAATGGTGAAGAGCTCGTCACCGTTGTGACTGTCGAAGACGTGGATGGAGCCACTGCAGCAGGCAATAGCAATCTGGTCACCATTTGGGGAGAATTTGACTCCGTTGACATAAGTCTCCAGTTCAAGCGGGCCAACGAGTCTCTCCCCTGTCGTTATGCTCCAGATGTTCGCTTCCTTGTTGTCAGTCCCAGTGGCGAACCTGGTGAAGTCGGGGGAGACATCAACGGCATACACTGAATTGCTGCCCTCCACCTCGACGACCTTTTCATGCATCTCTCCATCCCACACGGATGCGCCCGAATTCTGATTCCCACACACAACTCATTTGTGATCCCTCGACACACAAATGGTATTTGAATCCATTTCCATGTGCTTTCCGACCTCCTGGCCATCTGCAAGTCGCCATTGTCGAATCGCATCCCTACTCCCGCCCAAAAGATGCTTTCTGTCAGGGTGGAATGTCACAGCCCACACCTCATCAGAGCGACCGGTGTCAAGGATCATTGTTTGGTCTTACTAAATTGTTAGCACCATTCAATCACTTCTCGGAGCTGCTACGCACCGGTATTCGTCGACGACATCAACGTCGGTGTCGATATGTCAAGGCTTTTCAGGTTACTCGTGGTGCACGAAGTTGCTGTACAATGCATTTCCTTATTCTCAATATGGCGTGTTCACGCGGTGCCTCGTGTCTTTGGCGCCTTGTTCTTATTCGGATCCCAGCTAGGTGACCTCACGGCGACGACCACCCAACCACGAGTCCTCGTCATCCCTTGGCTCCAGCACTCGGTGCATGCCAAGTGCATAATTCCCATTGGACCGATTCGCGACTTACTGCGTTCAAAACACGGCACGTCCTCGAGAGGGGCGTGCTTAACCTCCAGACGAACGTTCTGCATAAAATTGGGAGACAAACGTATGGTTGCGCACCCGCTCACCTACGTCACATTTACATGTATGTCCAGCCTGGGAGTTTTTGCACTTATCCCATACCTCCGGCGCTCAAACGATTCCGTTTAGAATGTAGCCTTGTTGACGCTAGCATTGCCTCCACTCTCAATCGAGTTTTGTCAGCAGCTTCGACATCCAAGGACAAATCAAGACTTCGATTTCTGAACCAGACTGACGTGCGAGTTTGTATGTGGGCGCGGTCTGAAATGTGAGGTTGATTTCGTGGATATCGTCGATGGTGATACTCTGGAGAGGGGGGAGGTATTGTAGTGACTATTTCCAAGGAAGCTAGTTGTAATAATGCTGATCCTCGCAAAGTGAGTCATTGCAGTTATTTAAGGTTCGTTTACTGAGGAGCTTACGCTGTTTCATAGACTCGTTTTCCGTCACATTCGTCTTCCACCTCGCCTTGCATTTGCTGCTGTCCTGTGGGTACAAACGGTCCCTTTTAGCCTCTCTTCCAGATACCCATGGGACAACCTAACCTATGCGCCATCTCCGTACATATTAGGTTTGACATTCCATTCTGGTCTGACAGGGCCTTCCTCGTCCTCCGAGGCAAGTCGTCCCTCTTTGTTGTTTACAATGAATCACACCAACCTGTTCATTGGTTCCTGATGATCCCAGGTTAACTGTCTTCCTCTGATGTCCATCGAGAGCCCCATTCGACCCCCGTTGGTTAGGCACGCAAAAAGCCTCCAGGTATATTTCTTGGGCTAGAGAACGCACAAAATGCAAGCCGCTCCGACCTTGTCGTCTGTACCCTCAGCCACTCTTTCCGTCGGCGACTCATCATCGCTCACCCTCACTCAGGTCCTTCTATCACGTTCATGCAGACTCTCTCCCCAGGGAACTCCCCTCAGTCTTCTCAGAATCACTCCTTACTCCACCCCGCCTACGGACAAGAGGCGATCAGTAGTGTCGCCATCTGATTTTTCCCAAAGGATCTCTGCTACAGATTTAGGACAGCACAAGCTCGCGGCCGTGCGAGTTCCCCGGTCCCTTTATTCCGCCCCCCCCGTCCGTTAGGGACACCGTCCACCTGGATGGCCATGACAGAAAACGCGCATCGATCGTCTGTCGCCTCGGACCTGATCGCCCACAATTGAGTAAGAACGCTGCCCCTGCACCGATGCCGAGCCTTTGGCCCGGTTCTTTCGCTTTGGAAGAATCTTTGGATGATTCCGAGTTCGAAGATGATGATGATGATGGCGATGGCCATGCGGATCCATCCCGAAACCTGGTTGTGAACAGGCTATGTCGATGGGACTCATCGGAGACTGCGGGGATGGCGTCAACGAGAGTTGGAAGCAGAATACAAGCACGAACAATTGTATGATGTCGGGGACATCGAGGGGAAGCAGATAGTGAGGGCGTTGCCATGTTATCCTCTCACTAGACAGAACTACGACATTTCACTGTTTTACAAAGTCGGGCCCGAGCTAGGCTGTGTACAACACGAAAATCCACGCCTCGGGGGAGATTATTGATGGCATCCAGATTCTACATAGGCGTAAAATGGATTAATATTCATGGAGCGAGATATGTGACGTCAAGGTGGAGTTGGCTGAGATAAAGGACCCAACGTGCAAGCTGCGTGGACGGGTCGTGTTCTCCTCCAGCTTGATATCGTACGTCGTGATGATATGGGCCAACATCGTTTTCAGCTCGGCTGCGACAAAGAAACGACCAGGGCTAGTAAGGGGGAGGGAAAAAAATCGATACGGGTTGTGATGCAGCGATTGGCGAGAAACGATCCTACCACGCGTGTCGACCGTGTCCAAAGGCCAAGTACTCGGGTGAAGTTGAAGTAAACTGATGCTTCGCGCCTCTCTTACCCTCTCCGTTCATGTCTGCAAACTGGAACGGATCGAATACCGCCGAGTCTTCGTACAATGCGTCGCCGTAATGTGACGCGACGAGGCCCACGTGCCTTTTGGGATCAAGGTGCCGTCGGAGAACGTGACGTCCTGTTTGGCCTTGCGCATCAAGCTCACTGAGGGAGCAAAAGATGAATATGAGTTGATACAGACACAGAAAGGGGGGAAGCGACTGACAAACGTCGACGCTCTCCATGCGTGCGTTCTCCTTGAGGAAACTGACCACTTTCTGCATCTTGCCTACAGACGTTTTTGACCATCCCTCCTTCCCAACGATAGCATCGACTTCGTCACGGAGGGGCTGCACATACTGAGGGTTCGCCGCGAGGTTGTACAGCGCATGGGTGAACAGCTGAAGTTGAACGTGACCAAAAGACCAAGCCAAGGTCATGAAGTCGCACATACGTTGGATGATGTCTGAAACGCAGTGGGTGAGGGGAACGTCGCACAACTGAGGACGGTGACAGGCACGCACGTGAATAGCAACAAAGTTGGCTGCCAGCACACGGGTTGTCAAGTCTCCGACCGTGGCGTCTGGACCCACCTCATCCATCAGCCATGATAACAGGTCATGCAACGAAAAAAAAAAAGAAACTTGGCGGCGCCGTGAAACAGAGCCGACCAACGGGTTTCTCAGTCCAGTCGTTCGAAGTACTTCCATCGTTCATCGATGATTGGACGAAGATGTGTCACACCCCGCCTAGTGTTCTTAGGGACACCTGTAACAAAACGGGCGGCTAGGCTGTCAAGATGAGGACGCACGGTACCGCAGCATAGCGAAGGTCTGACACTGCAGCCAGTGTGTACGTTGGATACAAGATGCCGACGATACCCATTCCCTGTCGAACCCAAGGGTCAGAACGGTGAATTGACAAGCAACATGATGTACGAGACCTCGCCTGGTTCGGCATCCATGATGACGCTGGTGTTTGGGTTTTTGGGTTCGCTTTTGGAAAGTTGCCTCGGTCCTGCCAATGGGCGTCGCCCGCTGTCGTGCGTTGGCTGCTCCGGTCGCTTTGAATTCAACCTCGGTAGACTTGCGATGATAGCGAAGAGACCACTTTACCAAATTTAGTAGGAATTTCTCACCCGCCGACACCCAGCCACACTCGTCATTTCGATCACCCCCTCGCCAGTCGGCCAGCTCGAAAGGAACGGACGACGCCCGCAGACCATCCCAGAAGTTGGATGGCTTCGATGCCAGTCCCTGGGAGTTCGTGGAGACTGGAAGGTGTGTTGATAAGTTAGCTGCTCGGACACCCACTCCTAGATTGAGGCTCCCAGTAGGAGAACTACACCCTTACCAACGTTGTTCACCCTATTTAGACAGCGGTTTATCGACCAGGGGATTGGACCCATACCCCCCGAAACGCGAACGGCGAGTCCCGCCTAGAAGGATTAAACGCCGCGAAGGTGCCTTCCAGCGATGGCCAGAACGTTACCTTTGCTCAACAACAATGACAAAACCGTCCACGAGATGGCAACGACAGGAGACGCGCATCCACCGTCTCCGTCCCCTGGGGCACTGGCCGCCCACGATCGCATAAAAGAGCGCTGCCACTGCACCGATTCCGAGCATTCGGCCCTGTTCTTCCAATCTGGTGGAATCTTTGGATGATTCCGTGTCTGAAGAAGATGAATAAGTTGATGGCGATGGCGAACCCGTCCCGAATCCTAGTTGTGAACAGGCTGCGTCGACGGGACTCGCACATGTTGCGATGCAGGCACGGTTTTGTCCTTCACCGTATTGATGAAATGTCGCACTCAACAAGATCCCCCCAAGTTGTCCAAGTCAGCGCCGCACTCAGTTGGACCAGATCCAATTAGTCGGCCACACGGTTCTGTTTCGACAAGTGCCTTGGCGACCAGTGGAGCGGCATGCAGGGCATCGATCTTGGCAGTAACCAACTCATCATCTGGTTTATATGGTAAGGCGCCGCCACCTTGTGTTAGAGTATCTATAGTGGTTATTGTACCCTTTTAATCTACTTTCCACAGATCTAGTACGGCGTAAGCACTCATCGTTGTGCAAATGAAAAGACGGCACTGACGGGTCGACCGACTCTTCGGACGTCGACTCCGGAGATATGCCTTTTTCTGATCTGGTCGTGCCACGATGTGCTGGGACCTCGGATACCTGCAAAGCCGGTCATTCGGAACTCGGTCAAACCCCAGATTTGAGGTGCAAGGAACAAGACGTTGAGAGGGACGAACCTTGTTCTATTCCTGCGACGCTCACTCCCCCCTCCTCCTCACATCCTCATCTGCAGGAAGGCAGCAACCACCCTAGTCAACAATTTCGCATCTACAACGTACCACCAGTAACGGTTCCGCCAAGGGACCTGTCCATGTCGACTATGAGATCTCATGAATGCGATTCGGTTAATCGACGCCCTGGATATCGAACTAGAACAACCCTCTACCCTCAAACCATCTGTCAAGTCGGCATCCGATCGCATTGTACCTATCCCATCCGGGAACATGAATCTCGCACACCGTGTACGGTGCACCGGGCTCTCTGTGCTTCCAGGGCGGAGTGTTGCTGAAACATGGGTATCGCTTTCACCACCTCTGCAAACCCAGTTCAATGTTGCCCCTCCCGCGGTTTCTCCTCAGTCTGAAATAGACGCTCGACAGTGTGCCGACGATGACCGACCGACAATTCTTGGTGGTGGGGATAGTTTCGGACACCAATTATGTATTTTGTTTCTCGCCAAGCTGTCTTACTGACGAATACGACAACATAGCACGACGGGACGCTTCTCGGAAACGATTCGGAGCGAAGCGTGCAGCAGCACGAGAAGACAAGGTGACGACAGCGCGTAAACGTGCCATCGCGATGCACGAGAAAGACGAGGCAATTATGGACATGTTCCAACGACAATAGTCCTGTATCCAGTCGTGACTACACACCTGTGCTATCCTCATGTACTTTGGTAATGCATGGCCCATCGCTTGCATCGTCTTCTGTCTGTGCACCTGTCGTGTCACGCGGTGTCGAGACTGAGCACCATTTGAGCCAGATAGGCATCATGCAGTCTTTCCCCGAGACGTGTGTGGTACTATCATTTTGGTTCCGATACAATGGCGCACCTCTCGTGTACTTGGATGACCTGAACATGAAATCGAACATGAAAATGCACATCCTCGTCTTAGCAGACATTATTTCGGTTCGCAAAGCTCCAATCAATCAGATACTGTCTCTCAATCCCAACTCCGCGTGTTGTAGACTTGACCGTGTGGTGAAAATCCAGCGGGCTCGAGCCGATACGGACATGCTTATGAGAATTCATACAGCTGCTGCGAGGTGACACGAACTCAAACAACTGTACAGTCGATGTGGACATAGTTGCAATCCATCGTACTATCTACATGTATTGAATTGAGTCGCCTGGATCAATCCGGTCCATCGTGTGTACCCGGGCGAATACACAGCAACCATGCAGGAAACGTGACCGCCAGGGTAGCGTTGCCTGTGTCTGGTCGATGCTGACCGACTGTAAGTCTTACAATGTAGCCTGACCCAAAGTAACGCATACCGTCAGATGGACCCCCGCGGCCGAGGATTGAGATGGATTGTTCGCTTGGTATGCCTAATAGGATGTAAGCTGTCATGACGGGGTCCACGTCGCCAGGAAAGACGTACGGGATCCACTGTTCTTGGACCCGTAGTATGTTGTCCACTACGGGAAGTATCTTGGTTCGGATGGTTGGGAACAGCAGCCTTGAGAGGCGATTTATGCTGAAGGTGTGATGAGTCCCCGGATAGAAAGTCGAGGGACAACACACCTGCGGCTTGTTAGGGTTCTTTGCAACCGTTCGCTACGGTGACATGTCAGACACTATCCAATCGCCTATCAAAGAGAGAGGACTCACTGGCTTTCGTTTAGCCGCAGCCATCCTCGAAGGTCCCTCGGCTGTAGCATCGATTCTCGTTGGTGAGCACGAAGGAGATCGATGATTGGCATCCTCGCGTGACTTTCCGGAACATTGGTCAGACTTATGTGAAGTGGGATCCTTGTGACTCCTCCTCTGTAGCAGCTTGTTGAATATCGAACGGCCCTGGCGAGAATCTGAAGTGGAGGTCACTGGTTTGGCATCTGACGACGGTAATCCAGCACTGGATGGGCCACATGACAGTCCATCGTCCTGCTGAGGATGAGCGGAGGAAGCCGGGGATGGTGGCTGCAACAGAGTCAACACGGAAACAAGAAAGGAATGTGATCACGAACCTCGTCATAGTCGAATTGGGGTACTGGGGTGCTCGATGGCACCTCGACCTATGCCATCGTAAGAACTCGCTTCGAAGGTGAAACGAACGAACTCATACATCGAGGAGATCATCGCCGTCTTCGGTGTGTCCTTCGGAC
>JBBPNW010000293.1:0-21228 GCA_038091115.1 Rubroboletus rhodosanguineus
AGACCAGTTTTTGTTGTAGAGGGAAATGGGTCTGTAAGTGCGTGGGACCGGAAAAAAAGTGCTGCCAACGGTGGCCACTCGGACTGGGTGGTGTTGGTGATGATGCCGGTAAAGGCACGCGCAGCAGTGACAACGGCCCCGATGAGTGCCTGCTCTCCTGAAAGAGAATGATCGTCTTCCCTGGGGAGTTGGAGGGGACAAAAGACATGGGTGATGATGTACTTCAGTTTAGTGTTCTTATTCATGGAGTGGCTTGGGTTGGTCGTCATGGAGGTTTTTGGAACGAGGATGTGTACTAACGCGTGTACCAAGGACGGTCCAATTCAATTCGGACTCGGCACAATCTGTCGTTTACGCTTCGTCCACCGTGTCACGGGTAGTGCAGGCACCATGGTTGCATCCAGGTCGCTGAAAGTAATATTGTAGTTCTATACCCCAGGACCCAGGTTGAATTGGCGAGGTCTTTTGTATCATTAAGTTCTTGAATTGAAAGCCTGGAAGTGAGTCAGTGGTGGTACTGGCTCCTAGCCTACATGAGTGGACATGAGGCATTCTTGGTTTCAGACTTCCGAATCCGATCAGGTCCAAAAAGTTCAGGTCGATCAGAAAAAAAGATAAAATACCACAATACAAAATAGATACAGCCAGGCCAGTTACATCTACTCCAAAGCCAAAAAAAAAGCGGATATCATCATCAAAAAAAAAAAAGTAGCATCGAAGACGGAAAATCGAAAAAAGGACAGACAAAAAAACGAACAGAAAATCCCCACCCCCTCGCGCTACATCGCAAGAAACGGAAGCGGCCTCGACGTCGGATCACAATACATCCTATGCACCTGATGCAACACCTCTGACTCCAGCCCCCTTATCCGCAAACACTTTTGAAACAACTTTTTGTCGATCGTGAATTGCACCCGACTGGCGAGGTGTTGTCCCGCAACCAGATCCTTGATCACCCCAGCAATCAGCCGTTGCTTGTGCACATTGATCAACGGCTCGAGTTGCATCGACGGCGGGAGCACCGGGAGAGAATCAAACACGTCCGGATGACAGGGCGAGTCAAAGCTAACCCCTTGTGCATCAATGGAAACAGGTTCATTGGGTGCCGTCGGATCAATGAGGTCAGGGAGCTTGCTATATCGATAAAGCTGAGCGAGGTAGATACCTAGGACCCAATCGTCAGCTTTCCCAAAAAAACACAACCCCCAAATCCCAATGACGCACCAATAAAGGGCACACACGCAGACGGTGTGCTCCCTTCGGTGGACCTGTTCCACGACTGCGAGTCCGAGGTACTACTGCTCATGATCGTCGACGCGTGCGAACGCACATCGATCGGCTTCGCATCCACCATGGCCGAGATCGCTTCGTGCATCGCCTTGAAATCATCTTCCGCGTTCACAAATTGCGACAACTTATGAAAGATCTGCATCTCCCATGGACCCACACGACCCCAATGTCGATGCATGACCTTGTTGACCCACTCGTTCCGCAATCCTGCAAGAACGGCAGTCAACGTATGAAAGTTGCTATGGCTATACGATTTCTGTACATGACCCGAGTGAGCGCAACGTCTCCCCAACCAAACCACAGACACGTACGAACGCAATCCGGATAAACTTGGCCACAAGCGTATGTCGATCGCTAGGTGGCGTCAACACAATCTCCGAAACGACGAAATTGGCCATCAGGTTGAAACGACCCCGAACGACAGCCAACGCGCTCGTCTTTTGACTGTTTCTCGATTCTGCTTTCCACTGCGCCCGCTCTTCGAGATATTGTGCCCAGTCAAGCACGTTGACCTCCTGGCACGACATCCAGTCATCCATGATGAGCTCCTCGGGTTTGATCCCCATGAATAGCTCTCGGTCGATCATGGAGAAATGCTGCGCCAATACGTCTACTCTGAAGTTCAACACCCAAGATCGATGCGATTTACGGCCCGTCGGCGTCAGAATCTTTGTAGGCGACGTGAGCGTAGCAGGTGGAGGGGTCAACGCCGGGGGAGTCCCTCCCATCGGAGAACTATGCGACGTCGACGGTCGAGAAGACAACCGACTCTGCAAAATCTCCATCGGAACCGCATCTTCCGGTGCAGGCTTCGCGTCTGCCCCTCTCATCAGTGAGCCAAGTCCCGATGACGCCACAGCATCAACCGGCGTTACAGGGAACCCAAACGACGACCCAGAAGCAGGCGCAGAACTAAAATAATCCTCCGATTCCAAGGCCACCGAAACCGTAATCTGGGATGGCGTCGCAGGCAACGAGTCTCGGGTCGCCGATGAGCATCGCCTTACAGACCCCGTCTCGTGCTGATCAATGTCATATACTTCGTCTTCATCTTCTCCGTCAAAGAACCGCGGACGTTCGTCGCCAAAGTCGCCTGCTGCCATGCGCTCCTGGATAGTCCGCACCCATCCATCGACTTTGAGCGCCTTTTCCTTTCGTCTCTGAGGATTGATCTGACCCTCGAGACGTTTCAACGCCTCGTCCACACCCCCATCTTCGCCATCGTTGCTCAGCGAATCGACGATCGCGTTCACCTGCCACTGCTGGATTCCGTTCCCGAGACCCCCACCTCCGAGCGACACCACCGAGTTCTCGGATGCGACCGAATCCCGCGACCGTATACCCATTGACGACACGCTTTCACCCGACCTCCGTATAAACTCGAAATCCCGACGTAAGGGAAGCTTCCGCGGCACCTTCCTCAATCCAGGCAACGGAGCCACGTTCGCACTCTCTCCGTGCAGCTCCGAAGACGTATCTGACAAATCCAGCTCGTCAATCGACACCACATCAAACCGCCACGGCGGTTGTGCTTGCACCTGCGCCACCAATGGGTTGAGTCTCGACCGCGAAGACAAGATCGAGCCAAACGATTCCGTAGAGTGTGTCCGCGTAGACAACGTCGCCCTCGAGACCGCGGATAAGGCGGACTTGTGCGACACCCGTCTATGACTCATCGCCGCTGTTTCGGTGCGTTCTTCTTCTTCTTCGGTCACCTCGGACACGGACCGCAAGTGATGCGAAGAGGAATTCGTACTCGGGAGCTTGCCTCCTCCTACTTGCGGCGAGACGCCCATCATCGATTTCGTCTCAGATTCCGCACTGACAACAAGGGATGTCACAGGAGATTGCGGCTCAATCATCTTCAAATATTGCTCCACGCCACCACGCACACCCAATAAATCCCCACTCGCGCTCAGCTCGAGGTCAAACGCCGACACATTCGCAGGTACGGCGATCCCCGTGTCCACCGTTTGTCTCGAGTTCAACACACGCCTCCATCGCCCCAGACGTCCGATCGTCTTGACGAACACGCGAGAGAGTGTGCGCTGCGGGAATGTCATAGGTGGCGGAGACTGTGCTAGAATAGGTGTTGCACCAGGGGGAACTGAGATACTGGCTCGGCTCTGTTGCAGAATGTTCCGCTGGAGGGGCTGTTGCAGAATGGCAGTCGATGCCGAAGCAATCGCACTCGCTCTGGGAGGCGACGCCACACCACCTGACGACCCAAACGCAAACGCACTCCCTGACTCCCCACCACTCCCGAGGAATACGGATACACGCTCCTCTGGCGCGAAATCGAGGTCCACGTCCGAGTCGTCCTGGTCTTTGGAAATCGCCTCTGCGAATTTTTCTCCAAGGACGTGCGTCGGTCGCGGCTTGGCCGAGATACTCTGGCGTGCAGAGGACGTTCCATAACGACGGCGGGTATGCGCCTCCTTACAATCCTTGACGACTTTGATCAACTTGCGTACGATACTCTGCGACCTCACTGGTTCAGCATCGATCACGAAGGTAAGAGATTGTTCCCTAGAAGGAATAACTCACCAATCCGTCCTGGTGTCGCTTCAACACCGGATCCTTGACCAGCGTGTTCAACCAACTCGCCAACAACAACCTCAACTCCCGATTGGGCAAGAAATCCATCACAAAGAACGTCAACAGCCAATACCTAATCGCGACAAACGTCCGAACCCTCACAATCTTTCTCACCAAATCATCCTGCGTTATCGCATGGCCACTGAGACTCCAATGGAATCGACAAATGAGTAAGTGACACAGGTCGACGGCAGAGATGTAGGTGCGATAGGTGAGAAAGAAGTTGAGAAGTTCGTCATAATTGAAATCGGAGGTCAATTGGGCGATCCAACGTTCGATGGTGGCAGCTAGGAGAACACGACGGCTGTTTGTATTGGCATTCGGGTCGTCTGTTGAAATACGCAGGCTAGGGATGTCGACGGAGGGTTTGCCACGGCGGGAACTAGTAGGGGAGGACACACCAGTACGGCTACATTGAGAAAGGGAGACTTCATCCGTGTCTGCATCGGAAGTCAGATATGTTTCTCCCCAGATGACGAACCGAGGGTCGCTGCGTGGGGCAGCGCTGTCATCTGCACGCAAAGACATCTTGATTGTCGTCTCCCCCGCAGAATCAGGGAATAAACGGTCCAAAAGGGGAAGGCCACGATATGTTTGTAGCACATCGAATACCTCGGGGGAGTACCGCGAGTGCATGCTCGTTTCTGGAAGTGGCGCAAGTGCAGGATCAGACGGTGGGATATCGGAGTCGTCACCAAAAGGAGAGAGAGCAAGACGAGGCGGCGGCGATGGCGAGTCCGCATGTTCGGACTCGGGTGTGAAATCATCGCCCAGAGGAGATGGTGGACTACTCCCGACGTGTCGCATCATGTCGTCAGCACGTGCAGTAAGGCCAGACTCGAACGACTGCATTTCGCGAAGAGCACGAGGTAGAGGAAGGAACATCGAATCATCGCGTGGCGTGGGTGAGTCGAAAATGATCCCTGGACCAAAGGGATTTGGGATATAACTACCCCCAGAAAATCCAGACACAGAAGGCGAAGAGGGAATGGAACCACTAGGCCACTGCATCGTCTCTCCAAAGATGTCACAGGGGGATTTAGGCTGATCCGCCGGGGGAATCTCCGAGGAAAGCGAACGGGGCATGTCAGCACCTGTTACGCTATGTGAGTGGGTACGACCCGTAGGTGTAGGCTGTCTCATGGGGGACTCCGAAGAAGATGTACCGATCGCAACCCCAAACATGTCCGGGATAGATTTTGTGCGTCTGAGTAATTTCCGCGCCGCACCGGCGTCCTGGGTGGGCGCCAACTTAGGAGCCACCACAGGCTTGAGTTTGTTCTGCGTGAGGATGTTATGCACGCTCATACGCGATCTATTCCTAAATGAACGTCCGCGTGTCTGGGATATGTCGATGGAGGTCGACACTTTTTGAGCTTTCGACTCTGCTTCTGCAGCTGGTGCGACCGCATCACGGTGTCTAGTCCAGATGTCATAAATCAGTTCGTTCAAACAACAAGAATACGAATTCATCACTAACCCAACGCGATACATTTGTTTTCCGTGCTGGTTGACGAACGCAGTAATCGCGTAAGGAGAACGAACGTCTTTACCAACACCCAGATACTGATCATATCGCCTTTTGAGCTCTCTCGCAGCAGGCCCCGACGAGGTTTCAACAAAGCTTCCGTCGGCTGAAAGATGACCCAAGGTTGGTTTAGCATCCACATCAGCGAGAGCGAGCGAGCAAGAGAACAATGAATATTAGCTGATTGAAAGATCCGACACGTGACAAAAAAGACAAGAAGACGTGGAATGCAGAGCTACTTACGCGCAATGGAAATATCTGCCGTGGCCACTTCGGGTGGCAGGGAGCCCCAGTCATCTTCGGACGTGACGATGGCATGAGAGAACACAACGGAGGATTGCGATCTGTTGAGGGAGGGGTTGGGTATGGGGAGGATGAGATGAGGGGGAATATCAGAGAGGAGAAGCGACGAAGGTCTGGATGCCGAAGATGTTGATTGCGTTATTGTTTCTGATGCTTCCATTACTGTTTCGGTGGTAGGGTGATCTAGAGGTGATGATGATGATGCTGCCGAAGGTAATACAGTGGCGTCAGGGCCAAGTGAAAGGACTGGCGTGGTTGGGGAAGCTTGGTCGTCGTGATCTGTGGACATCTCTGACATGTATGATGGGTTTGATGAAGAATTCCAACGTTAAAGCGATATCATACAGGTGAGGGAAAACGCGAGAAAGGGGTCAGAGAACGGACGAAACAACGTGTCGAAGATATGCTTCACCCCCTGGGCGGAGAATAAGAACTAAGACAGGGAAATCGAATGCGGGGTTCGTAAAATATCTGGGGAAGGCGTCAGTGTCAGCGGAGCTGCGCGAATCCGCTGCAGCTTTGTGTGGTGAGAACGAAGTCGTGGTCGTGGTCGTCGTAATTGCCGTTGGCGGCGGTGGATGGTCGTCGACGTCGGACGCGAAATGAGACGCAAGGAAACAAAAGAGAGGGTCCTAGTCATGTGACAACCGTTCCCCATGTGATCCCTCACGAATCACGACCCTTTGTACTTACTACTTTCGACGTTGGTGGTTGCGCAGATAACATTGACAAGCGACTCGACATGTCCATCGTCACAATACGCGTACGTCCGTTCAACACGCCAACTGCGAAAAACTGACCGCTCAACAGAACGTCGAGTTTCTCAACAACCCTGCGCGCTTCCTTGATCCATACAAATTCCGCGTCACGTTCGAGTGCATCGCACTGCTCAAGGACGGTAAACTGCCACCCCATCATACCACAACATTCGCAAACTGACACCACACCAGACCTCGAATGGAGACTCATCTACGTCTCCTCGCCTGGAAACGAAGAGCTCGACCAGGAGCTGGACGACTGTCTCGTAGGACCTGTACCCGTCGGCGTCAACTCCTTTGACTTTGAGGGTGTCCCCCCTGACCCCTCAAAAATACCCCCAGAGGACGTCCTGGGCGTCGCCGCGCTGATACTCACCGGCTCGTACAAAGACCAGGAATTCGTTCGCGTAGGGTATTACCAGAACACCGAGTACGACAACGAGGAGATGAAGGAGAATCCGCCACAGAAGATCGTGTTTGAAAGGTTGGTCAGGGACATGAACACCAAACCACGCGTGACCCGGTTTCAGATAAAATGGTTGGCCATGTCCTTTGTTTCTTGTGTGAGCGTGCTGATGCTCCACCAGGGACGTGTCCCCATCCTCACAGGGCGTTGCCGCCGCTGGTGCAGCTGCATCAGCTGCAGTACCCTCGGCAGACGACCTGGATGGTCCAGATGAAGACGCCGACATGCACCCACCCCAAAAATCAAACGGCGTTCCATAACCAGGTTCCATTGTTGTAGTCCCGTTCGCTGATCTGCTTCGTCCACTCACAATGATAATCCGCATACCACTATCTCATTCTATCACCCCTGACTCGAAAATTTTGATACGAATAGTTGATATACTTCTAGGCCCATCACGCTAGACCTACGCAAGCGACTTGCTCTTGTATAACAGCACATACGCCGACGAGTCTTCACCCCCACCATCGATCGTCGACAACTTTTCCTTTGGGAATATAGATACCTTGTCATCATCGAACTTGTACCAATCTTCGTCGTCCTCGTCGAACTGCTTCTCAGATGTCGACGCTTGCCCAGATGTGGTCGTGACGGACGGCTGGGCGCCGTGGAATATGCTCTTCTTTACGAATCCAATATAATGACCGGAATCAGCTTGCGCGCCCTTGTGCGTCACGATGGCTGACCACCGTCCAATCTCGGTCGGCATCAATCCGCCTCGCGCTGGATGCAATTGGGAGCTCACCGACAAGTTCATACAACCCCGTCACGCTACATCCGAAATCAGCCTTCAACTCCGGCTCAACAAGTGCCTCAAGCTCGCTCAGCTCCCTCGCAAGATACACGCCCTCGTCTTCCAACTCGCCAGCCGTCGGGGGGGCCGGTGGCTCGTCGACGTTCATGCTAGATTCTGCGGCAGGCGGTGGAGCAGGCGCACTCGCTTGCGGGGTGTTCTTCGTCCGCTTCCGAACTTTCCTCCTCTCTGTCCGTTCTTTTTCGATTTCTTTCAGGCGCTGAGAAACAGGGGTCAACTTGTCCTTTAGTTCTGGGGTAACGATATCCAGCGCATCGAATTCAGTCGTAAATTTGACTTTGCGCTGCGGGGGGATAAGTGGGGGCTTCAGCGAAATTGACGGTTTGAAATGTGCCGCTGACCATGATTTTCGCTTTCTTCCCGATGTCACGACGCCATGCGAAACGAACCATGTGCACTGTAAGGTAACTTGGAAGCCGGGACAAGCGACATGTCTGGCTGTAAGTAGCTTCACGGCCCAAAGAAGGAGAGTTTTTCGTAAGCTTGGAATTTAAAGACTGCGGTCGTGGATCAGGCTCAATACACTCAAATGATTGTCACTACTGGAGAGAGACTCACGTCCATGATACCTGTATGCATATAGTTGGTGGAGATGGTGATGTTACACTCGATTTTGAGCACGGGTTCGATTGTGACGGCGGATGGTTCTTCGGGGGATTCATCACATTTGAGCCTAAATTTGCGATTGATGTCATTGTATGCGCAAGGTCGGGTGAGAGATGACCTACTCTCGACGCATCTCCCCCACCAAGAACTGGTCGACAAAATTTTTACCTGCAACAGAAGCACCGGATGGATCAATTCCTGGAATGTCCTTGAGCGCATTGGTCATCTGAGACCAGCATTCCTCCGCGTCTAACACAGAAATCAACACTACTTAGGAACGACCAACTTCACGAAGAGGTTACCTTGTTGGGCATAGCCCATCGCCGGACCAGACTTTGATCTGTCAAGCTCGTTGAACTGGGGAATAACGCGTCTGAGGACGGTCAAGAACGTGTTAGGAATGACGCTCTCTGTGGTGCGGGACATGTTTGAATACAGGTCGCGTAGAGCCCTGGGGAGGACATCCAAGGGAGATGATCTGCAAAGTAAACGTCAGATGGGGGATAAGAGAGTAATGGTGTAATACTTGCGTGCTCAAGGCAATCCGGAGTTCTGGTATTGCTCGCATGGCTTGCACAGTAGAATTCATGTAACATGTATTCCCAAGACTAGGACGGAGTTGTTATTGACAAAAAATGTTTAGATGACCCATCCTCACTTTTTGAGCCCAACGGGCAGTGCGAGCTACAAACGTATCAGGGGATCGTCTCTGGGAACAAGAATGGGCATTACCGCTTCTGCCAACTCTGAATCATCCATATCTGGCGCATACATGGTGATTAGATGAACGTGTATGGGATAGGCATCCCTTGATCTCACCCTCGAGGAACATAATGGGCTTCTCCGGGGGCTTTGGCAGCTCACCCGCGGCACCGATCACGGTGAATGTTTGGCCCTAAGTCAAGAGCGAGGCTTATCATGACGCGTGTGAGCACATGCGTGCTGCGAGTACGCACCACTTTCGGTGCGACCTTTCTCCAGTCCGTATCATCCTGAATACAGACAATCGTCGCGTCAGACGTTTTGTGGGTGCAGACAAGATAAAAAGAGCGAGACCTTGAGCATACCGCCTTTGATCATGACTTTCATTCTGTCGGGGGGCACACCAGTGTGTTGATAGACGGCATCCTTGAACACTGCGGGGGGCAGGTCAGGATCGAGCTGGACATCGTAGGTCTTTCCTGCATGCTTGATGTGCACTTCCAACGGGGCCATGGCTGCACTGAAGAACGACGCTCACTGGCTGGCGCTGAGTGACGCGTCGCAGATGGGAACGGATTATGTAACGAACGAAGAGAGTGACGTCGCGTTGAATGTTGGTCGCTGCGCAACTTCAGCAGAACGACAACTTGTACGACCATGACGATCTAGTAAGTACCATCTCGATACAAACGCTGCTCGTCTGACTCGCCTCGACAGCTACTCCCTCACGTTTATGCTTCTCGCAGCAGAGGTATGTCCAATCTTCTAGTCAAATCCGCACCCTCACCTCTCCAGATGGTCACCTTTTGCGTCCTCGTGTTCCCGCTCCCATACGCCATCCGCAAAGGTCTCTTCCGCTTTCTCTCTGAGAGTCCCATCATTGCAAAAGTTGCTTATGGTCTCAAGATATCATTCATGTACTCCCCTGTGTTCCTTTTGTCCCCGTCGCTCGCTCATCCCGCGTGCCACTTAGCTTCGTGGGCATTCTCTTCCTGGATGCCCTGCAGCGCATGTTCCGCGTCACCGCAGAATTGGAAACAGCCCGCGCAGATCATACCGTCCATGACGCCCGCACTGAATCCAGCATCGCAGCGCGCAGGTTCTAGTAAGTCGTCGCTGTGCCCAGTCGACGCGCCCCCTCACGAATGTTCTTGCCCCTCGAAGCGCCCAGCGGAACATGTATCTTACGGGGTTTTGTTTGTTCCTTTCCCTCGTCTTGACACGCACGTTCTCGATCGTGCTAGACCTCATCCAAACGCAGGAAGAGTATGCCAAGTTGAAAAAGGCGGTAAGTGTTCTAGTCGGTTTTCCGTGTGAGCCTGTTTGACCATACGGACTACTAGACGGCAGCCACCTCCAAGAACAATATCGCGTCTGGTGACCAAGCGAGGCAAATCGAGCAACTCAAGAAAAAATTGGCAGACAGCGAGGCCAAGAACCGTGACCTTGGTTCGTATATCTTCCCTCCTAGTCACATACTTTGCTCATCCAGTGGGGATCGTCATAGAGATTGTGAAGAAGCAAGCTGCACAAAATGCAGAAGAATATGATCGCCTTGCCACAAAGTACAATGAAGCGACCGGCCAGACGTCGAACAAGAAGTCAGATTAAGTCATGTCTTGACAATGGAGTGTTTCCTTCTATCTCGCTCTCGTTGATCTTGGACCTTGGGCTCTGTACCGTGTCGTGTGTTCTTCATGTAAATCCACGTCATCGAATCATGTATTTATTGCAAAGTGATCATGTGTCCCTCGTAGTTGAACCGCCTTGGCCCTGGCAGAGCTAGATTCTTACTTCGTGTATGAGCAGTGTTCATAATTTCTGGGTGATACACGACGGGGACATACACTGACTTGCAAGAGGAAGTGTATTTAGCCGGTCGTGCTCGTTCTTAGAGACTTGCCTTTTTCATGCAGCTGACGCGCTAACGTTTAACCATTACACTGCCATGCCCTCGTACTTTTCGTCTTGGTTCTCTAGCAAAGACAAACCAGACAACACAAATACTTCCACACCGCCCCAAACTTCCCGGTCGCACAATACCCTGACTACTCTTGACGCTGGTCCCGTCCCTGGATCTGGCTCGCTATGGACCCGCCTACAGACACGCTCCAATGAAGCACCAGCAACGGACCATGTCCTCGTATTCGCGCTCGGGGTTGCATCAGGTGCTGGTGCCATACTCGCCTGGCGTCGCTGGGGAATGAGACTTCGAACCGCCGAGTGGGTCACCCCCAACGAATTCGCACGACGACGATGGGTACGCGGCGTCATCACCAGGTAAGACCCTATCACGGACTGCCAAGCGCTACCCTGAGCTGGTTCGTTACGGAAATACCATCATTGGCACAGCGTCGGGGATGCGGACGACTTTCGGTTGTATCACACACCAGGGTTCGGTTGGCGATGGCCACTCAAGGTCAGGCACGTACCGACGAGGCGGAAAGGTGGGGCATTCTATTATTTATGTCCTATGCCTCGAGACGGACATCATTATGAATGTGTGATATGAACGATGTGGTGTTTTGTGCGGTAGATTTGAAAGACCAAACGATACATGTCCGGATCGCTGGGGTGGATGCGCCCGAGGTACGCATCATGTAACGTTTACCATATTAGACGTGTTGCTCATGACGGTACTTTTCATATGATAGGGTCCTCATTATGGTCGCCCTGGGCAACCCCACGCGGAAGAGAGCCTGGCATGGCTCAGGAAACGCATCCAGGGAAAAACGATCTGTTGTCAATTCGTCCGCAAAGATCAGTACGGTCGCGTCGTGAGTTACTTCGCTGCTCCAAGATCTATGCCTGTTTATTCATTTCTGTGCATCCGTCAAACGACTGCACGGTTCCCGTATAGGTCGGAATCCCTCTTATTCCCCGGCCATTCTTGCCGTTGTTCCTTTCCAGGTATTTTGGCAGTTCGCTCGCCCTCGAGATGTTACGAGCCGGTACCGCCACTACCTACGGAGACAGTGGCGCAGAGTATGGTCCGTGGGGACGCGAAAAGTTCCTGCGCGTCGAGGAAGAAGCAAGGTGACAGCTTGATTCCCGCACTGTCACCCCTCGCGAGCGTTTACTAATTGCTGTGTTGTGCTTATTATCCAGAGCAGCAAGAAGGGGGATGTGGAAAGATGGTATTGGCATCGAAATGCCTGGCGAGTACAAAAAGCGGTACTCAGCCGCCCTTGGGACGCCAACAACCAAGGAGACTCTGTCAGACAGCAGTAGTGGAGGCGATGACGAGGGACACCAAAAGAGCAGGTTGTTATCGAGATTGTCGGCAATGCTTAAATGAGGTGAACAAGGTGTCTGACAAGTGGTTTCTCACCTTGATGCCAGCCCAGCCCGGGGATAGTGCAAATGTCGTCCCTGCTGTGATTATATTGAGCAGCGCTGCGGGCACGTCGTTCTCAAGACATATCGGTGGCTGTACAACCAACTTTTCCTTTGCGGTTCACCGGGCCACGGCGTCGGGTTGGGTGCGCTGTTGATCCGGGGCTAGGGGGGGGTAAGGTGGTCACCATCAGTGGTGCTGTCCGGCTATGTATAGTACTCACTTAGAAGGTCGTCCCATAGGACATAGCTGATTTACTTAGACAAGAAGCCGGGACTAAAATGATCTACCCCGTTTCTTAATTTACTCGCGAACGTCTCCGCAGCAGGCTCGTATCCGAGTTTATGTATTTAACTTACATATTCCCTGCCCTCCGCCGACGTGCCCCTCCCGCCCACGTCTAACACGCAGGTTCTTTCCAGTCACCATACTTGTTGCGAGTGACTATGAAACTCATGAGCCTCGCAACGCTGACGGCCCTCGTCGTCCGTCACGTCTACGCTTCTGACATGGAGGACGTTCTCACGCCCACCGGTATACCTGCGTGAGTAGTAGTACCATCCTCTTTTTTACTGGCACCCTAATGCATTCTTTTTGGGCCTAGTACGAGCGGTCCCCCGTTCAGTACCTTGTCCTTTGACACGACCGCAGTTCCATCCATCCTCTCCGCCCTCTCCTCGCTCATCTCCTCTGAATCTACTGCCGTCACGCCATTCACTGCAACGTCGCATTCGGGACCCACCACCACTTCCGGTAGTGCCTTGACCTTGTCAGGGACCAATACCCAGTCTTCGCGTCCGTCCACGGCGACATCGCCCGTCGTCACATTTGTCACAGCGTCTGCAACACCAACGACGAGCCCGACGAGCGGGGCGCGTAGACTGCGAGATGTCCATCTCCAGTTGGGTGTTGTTGCGGGTGTCGTCGTCGCTGCCTTGGTTTAAGCATCGTTCCACGGTCGTCGCCTGGGTGACAGGGCGATGTGCGATGTTCGCACCCTGTTTCCTTCCACCAAAAGCTGCTGGTTTCATTTCATTTTTCACTTTCCCACCTTACTCATCCCTCGTGCCCATCCTATATACATACGCGCGCGTACGCTCACGGAGGACGATGAGAGGATGAACGACGAACGTGCCAACCCATAGTAATTTCTACGACTACCTACTACTAACTTGTAAAACCCAGGGTTTTTGTGTAAAGAGACCACGGGCGTTTACGCGTGGAAGCATCTCTAGCCTTGAGCATCTTGACGTACAAATCCACGAGGACGAGTAGATCCCTTTGATGCCCTTCATTCCTGAGCTGGACCGTTCTCTGTCTCGTTTGAGGATTTGGTAGAGGCCTGTGTCTGTATACCAGTCTGAGGTTCTCGGGCCTTCGCCTGTTAACAAGGCACGCCCAAGTTTAACCCATCCAAATCCACACGTTATCTCCCAACGGTGTTTGAATGCGCAGCAGACGGATGACGAGGAATTCCCGAGTCCGCAGCACCGACACACGTTGGACGTGTGTTCGATGACGAGTTCTGAATTCCGGTCTCCCATGCTCATGTCATGTCGATTGGGGGTGTCGTCCTCGTGACAAGGCAGGGGTATAGAACAACCGGTCCCCACCGCACGCATATGCATCGTGGTCTTCAACGTCGGCCCCCGGCCGGTGTAATCCTCGCGTCACTGTAAAAAACATGAAAGTATGTACCTCCCGCGGAGAGTTGGATGGAGCGCGCTGCTCCCAAGGATAGGAGAGAACTCGGATCTGGTGACCAAACAGAGAACCGGACGCTGCGGTCTTCCAGGGCTGTTTGATGGGATCAGCTTGTCGTCCGCTCATCATGCTAATCATGAGTTATCCATGACAGCATCAGCGGCGGGGGACATTGGCGTAGTACGGTAATCATATCGCGACCCGACCATCGGAGTTGGGGAAAGATAAGTCTTCAGGACCCGGATCACAGACGCTAGATCCTCGGGGTGTAGTCCAATATGACGAGGCGTATGTAAAGTTTGTGAGACACGACAAGATAAGATTGTGCTTCTTGCTCAGTCACATGACACAGTCATGAGTCTTCGTCAGATAACCATGCCAGTCAACCGCAGGCTCTGGCCCCGCCGACGTCGCTCAGCTGGGGTGCTGCCGATGGCACGGCTTTCGAGGCCAGCGTGTATGCTGAGATCGCCGCTGCTTGTCGTGTTCTTGGGTCAGGTACACGGGGCTAGGGCAGAGAAGGGTTCTGGACACTGACTGTTTGGAGGAGTTCAATGGGATGGGATGGGATTGAAGCAGACACCCGAGTAGGCCCCACCCACTCCCTAGCTCTTTCTCTCCCGCACGTCGGTCTTCAGTGTCGTTTTGACTATAACCTGCACCGCGTCGATACCCGCCTTCCTTCGTCTATCGTCACCCTCCCTGGTGAAGCATGGCGCTTCAGAACACGGCTCAAATGGCCATTATAAATCATAAGCATGTGCTTTGTGTTCTAAGCTGAACGGTATACATACAGACGACCCGGCTGATTCAAATGGAGAAAGAAAATTGGTATCATTGCACCGCAGTAACTCTTCATGCCCGGGCACGTTTGATCTCATCGTTTGGTCTAATCAAATTTTCCTGCACACAGCATAGAGCTGAAACGATCATCTCGGGTACCTGTGAGTCTCCAATCCTTTGACTGCCATGTGACTTTGTCCCGGAAGCATATATTAGTTCCGTTTTTTACTCCATCAGTCTGTTGCGCCTCTCCTGTGGCACACAGTGACCGTCATTTTGGCAAACCTCCAACAGTACATGGCTCTCGTCCATGTTGGGCAATCCAGTGGCGATTTCGCACTCCACTTCGTTTGCAACCGCTAAACCATACGAATACGTGCCCCTTTTTTCTCTTTTAGCACACCTTTCTCATCCTTCATCGTATTCAGGAAAGCGCTCGATGCCCACCCGTGAGGACTAACAACAAGGCAATCAAGCAAGGCAATCAAGGATGGTCAGGCCTCAGGGCTTGGACTTTGCCTGGCTAGTCTACCCTGTGACGACATCGAGACCCCATCATAAGGCCGCCCTCCATGACACTTTGTCAACGAAGGTGGGCGTGAGATCGATCGCGCAGCCTCCGCGATAGAAGAGGGCGCAGGGAGGCAAAAAATGAAATGGAGGATTTAGTGAGTGTGGTGACGATATCCGAGCGCCGCTAGGGTTCATTCCTCAGCCTTTACCAGCGAAGTGGGACGCAAGAGGGGGTCCTGCTTACGGCTTGATGGTCGCGGCGAAGCAGAACTGTGGTGTATAAACATGCCGTGGTACGGAAAAGGGCAGAGATGAAGTTTTGAGGTCTTGAGGCGGAATGTTTCGAGGCATCGCAAGTCAGGAGAAGGCGTTACTGCCGTCGTCCGGATGATCTGATATGGTAGCCGAAGCAGTCGCGTCAGACCCCTCCTGAAGTGGACCACCACACGGTGTCCTGGTCGCAGTATGAATCTGCCTGGGGGAGACAACAGACCCACCTCAGCCACTGAAACATCCCCACATGCGGCAACATGTCGGCCCACTCAACGCCATGACAGCTTCTTGTTAATCACTGTTCAGATCACTGTTGGCAGAAGGCAACCGTTGGTTCTCCGCATGTAATTCTCTCACGAAGGTGGTAAGATGAGCCAATCCTTTGATATTGGTGGGGAGACACTGCTGATCCTCGTCATCACCAAATTCTTGGTTGCTGAGGGTCAGTGTTCAAATGAGCGGGAAAGGATGCCCGGCTGGTGTTTTTGGTCTGTGGTAGCACCCTAAAATCACAACGAATGACAGAAACACGGTGTATAGATCTGGTCTTCCAATGCCACTGCTTCAAGACTTCTTACCGCCACCCTAGGTTGTATGATCCTAAATGAAAACCACGATTTAGTGATCTTTTACAGTATCACGTACTTAACGACCATGTGTTCTCTGCGCGGAAATGAACACGCTCCACTGCCCATGCGTCAGTCAGTATTGCGTGTTTGTCAAAGGTCAGTTGAGGGATCATATACATCACTCGTTGTTCCAAACAACTCTTGAAGCAAATATCTAACGCACGGGGTAGAAGATGTAACTGCTGGCCAGGAGAACCCAAGACTGAACCACTTGCAACCTCCCTCTCCTCGCCGGCCCCCAATTTTTATTTATGTCACTAAACTGTCGGACGCTGCTGTTTCTCTTGTACCTGGCATGTCCTCCAACCTGCAGCTGCGTTGAAACTTCTCCAGATGAATGATTATGTATTCCGTATGGTTGTTCATATGATTAATCTCATCGACCAACACAGCTGTTACCGTCACTGCTGTCGGTATGATTATCGTGAGTGGTACTTATCGTTGCACGCTACTATAGCTATCTTTTCCGCTCCAAAGTGACCACACCACTCGGTTGGTTTCTTCTGAACTGCTAGGACCGCGTTTTCAGTATTACTTGATTCCATAGTCCAAGACGCGTCTACACTCGACAGCACTTTGCTGCTCTTTATGAACTCGGTCGTTTGGATAACCATGTGCCCCTTGATGCATCGGTTCATCATCAGCGTGCGAGAGCTGTATGACCGTGACTGCCTTCGCTGCTAGCAGGGGACTGACACCGGATTCGGTGTGTTGTCGCAACCCATCGCCAGTCAAAACATGGCCGTGTCCACGATTGCATTCGCAGATGTTGCCCGGGGGCAGGACCAGGCGGGGAAGGGGGCGCGAGCGAATCGGAGGTGCTTCGAGTCGAAACATTAGGAGATAATACACGTCAGGTTTGACTGAGGATTTGCGGCGTAGGGACCAGGGGTGAGCACTAGCTCTACGACATGAAAGATGAATAGTAGAGGATGCGGTACATTGAATGGCGACTCGGATATTTATTTCAACGTTCGCATACAGTATGCCTTGTCTTCTTGGCTTTGACAATGTATCATGGGTTTTCCAATGCTGTACGACGTGGGCCTTGCCTCGAGGGAGCTTCTCCTCCGCGGAAGCATGAACTCCGGCATTCGAAGGTTGCCCTGTTTTCTTGACGGGTGGCCTGATGTCGGTTTTTGCGTGAGTGAGCACCCCTTGCTGTGTCACTGATGGCACCCGACATGTCGCGCATCGTTCCACAATATACAAGGGCCACGAACGTTCGTCTGATGTATCCTCTCCCCCGATGTCCTCCTCTATAGTCACCACAAAGACCGGTCCGGTGGCGTAGCTCACGGGAATGACCATATCGACACCCCTGCGGTCCCTGAAAAAGCAATAGTTGGCTTGGGTGCAGTGACATGATAGACTTGCTGTCCCAAATCGCACGTGCGAGCCAGCTCGGCCAGCCTTTCGGTGCCGAGGGCAGGATAGACGATTCGCCCGAGACACCAGTCGAGGGTCTCCTTAAGACGCCAGGATCAACACAAGGAGCAATAAACAAGAGGAATCGTGTCTTTTTTTCTCTCCAGGTACTCGAAATACCATGATCTGGGACTGATAGCATTGACCATTGACCACAATCAATGCAGCTCCACAAAAGGGGAAAAGTAAAGAAGCCGACGGGGAGGAAAGGGCGCGTGTCGTGGATGATGCCCACGCTAGATCGGTAGGTCCCTGTAGTCCTGGTTTTCTGCGCGAGCGTCGTGTGAGTGGCTTGACACGCGCACAGCGAACGAGAAAGGATCCTCGCGTCCTTGACGTTCGGCCACCCAGGTTGAGCCAGAGTCACAAGTTCGAAAGTGGATGTTATACTCAACTCTAAAGAGGGTGGATATTGAAAGAAAGAATCTGGAGAGTCTGGGGGGATCATGCAATCATGGGTTGGGTTGAACGCAAAGGAAAACGTTGATCCCTGTTATTGGCATTGGGGTCCATATCGCGAACGAACCCAAGCAACACAAGAAGGGTTACACCGTGTGTCTGGGCAATACGACCACTCACCGGGTAAAGAGACAAGATGGAAGGACTTGAGCGTGGTGACAGTAGAGACTCCGAAGGGACTCGTGACGTGGCTGGACTTAGATCTTTGCGCGACCCCAGGCCCGCGACAACACCCAAGCCCATTAAAGGCGTCTCATCGTAGTACATGAACACGACAATACCAGATGCTTACAGCAACCGCGCCGTATTACTACGTATGCAATACTCAAGAAGGTGGAAAAAAAAAGGAACAAGCACAAAGAAAAAGTCAACATCTATCCTGTCCGATACAAGCACCAGAAACCACCTCGTACAACGGCCAGACAGCTCATCTCGCTAGGCCGCACTCCCTTCCTCACTATCAACCTGCATCTTTTGTCGTTCTTCTGGATCTAACCAACTATCTTCGACTGTCGCCTTCACCCTCCGTACGTACTCTTTCATGTTTTCTCTGTACAACTGGGCAGCTTCTGCGTTCGCAGGGCTGTTTGGATTCGGATCGTGCAGTAGACTCTGGATGGATGTGAGAATTGCGGCGACATCGTACGTTGGCGACCATCGATTTTGGAGAATGTCGAGACAGAGCTCGCCATTGGCATACACGTTTGGATGGAACATACGAGAAAGGAACTTGACGGTAGGTGGTTTGTTGGGGTAAGACTCGTCAAAGGTCAGCAGAAGCTTGAACGTGCCGTCCTCAAAAGGTGTATCGGCTGGTCCAAGGTAGGAATGGATTTCCGGAAGGTAGAGAGGCGAGGTGTCAACTGGAGCGACATCAAGAGGAGACATAAACTTGCCTGGACCAAAGATCACGGCGTTCCATACCATGATGTTGTCGGGACATGGGCTTCCTGAGACACCACTGGGCGGGTCACTCGACAATCGTTTCAAGTCGCGAATGAGGCGTCGTCTGCAGTTTGTAGACTAGCGTCCAAGTTGTTGATTTGGACTAGGACGTGGTGAAGTGAAAAACGCACCATAATTAATCGGTATATGAGCGAGTACTACAAGAGGGATAATACAAAAAAGTCCAATGTTGCGTGGTGGGTAGACAAGATCAAGAACGTAGTTCAGTTAACGCGCCACTTTGCCCCAAGCGGCTGCATTTGTCAGCCGCCCAGACCCTAACCCCAAATTGGGGGTTCCCGTCAATTACTGTACACTTCCCATCTACCTTGACCATAATTCATAAATCCTCTGGCTTGTTCAACAGTCTTCCTTCCATCCCGCCCTCGACCATTAGAACTTGGCCGGTAACGTGACCGGACACTGTCGATGACGACAACACCACGATCTGATTCGCAATATCCAAAGGTGTCGCAACTTTTTTGAGAGGAGTCCTGCGAGTATGGCATTGAGGAGCCGCCTGGCAGTATAGCAGTTGATTGGTCACTCACGTAGCAAGGGCGCGGTAGACCACGTTAGGGTCTGCCAGAGCGCTCTCCGCCATGGGAGTTCTCACCCAACCGGGGGCAACTGTGTTCACTCTGCCTTTTGGCGCGATCTTCACGATCTCGTTCTTCAACGTCATAGTCAAACCATACATCATTCCTGGAAGAATATCCGACGGTTAGATAAGCTCAACATAATATAGACAGACATTTACCACTCTTCGTGACGGCATAGTCAGCATGTCCTGCCTCGCCGTATTTACCAGCCGTACTTCCAATCAACACTATCGCTGCCTTCGCCTTGACCTCCGACGTTGCGTTTCTCAGCCGTTTCAAATATTCACGGCAGACCAAGAAAGAGGAGGTGAGGTTGGTCGAGATGGTATGGTTCCATCGCTGAAGGGTCATGTCTGCCATCGGGACATCCTCCGTGGGCCAAACCCCGTGGTTCACAATGAGGACTTGCACAGGACCGGCGTGCTCGGTGGCCGTGAACATATTTGCGACGGATGTCTCATCGGAGAGATCGGCTTGAACGGCTTGAAGATTGGCGTAGGCGTTCGAGAGACTCTCCAGAGGCCTGTATTGGGTGTTGTAGTGGGCAGTCACCTCGGCGCCGAGCGCTGGCAGGTTGCATTAGTTAGACGGCATTATGAAGCGCACGAGCGCAGCGCGGATTTACAGCAGTAAAGCCTGGCGGTCTCGAGACCGATCCCTCCGCTTGCACCTGTCGTCCCATGTGTCGATCAGCTTGATCGGGAACGTCAGATACAGCTATCAGCAGTACCATACCTGTAACGAGAACGTGTACGTCTTTGAGTCCAAAGTCCATGATGTTCTTTGTTTGAAAGACAAGGTATTACTGTGACGGTGGTCGTACGTGGTCAAAATGACTTGACGCTATCAAACGGGCTTGAGGCGTGCACAAAGCTAGACCATCAGCTGAGTATGGGAGCCTCGTGGTCATTGACCATGTTTCAGCAGCCTGGGAAGTGTTGCTGTGGAAATGACATGGTGTTGGTTTGGCTGGAAATAGACATCAAGCGAGAAGTACTGTACACACACCCTATTATTGGGACCGTTGGTGAAAAAGTTTCGCAGAATTAGCACAATTAAAATTGGCCTGACCTGGGGAATTCGGAAAAGGTCAACTTACTCGGTCGGTTTAGGTTAGAACATGAAATTAGGACAGCAGCTGGCACCTGAACGGAAAGCCTACCCTCATAGGTTAAAAGATACCCAGCCCGAGTTCTTTGAACGTCCATGTAGGACTGTACCGAGTCATTCAACCATCACAAAGATAGTAGAAGTTATACCCAAATACATTGTACTACGCATTGATTGAAGGGCACAATAAGTACTATGTACTCTGTTTCTCCTAATAAACCACGCAGCATCCGGCGCTCCCACTACCCAAGTTTTCCGAATTTAGAAACCAGTGCCCTCGCCATCACCTCGATCACCAGGACTTTTCATTGTGAGTTTATGTACTCAATCGTGACGGAGTCTCCGCTGGTCGAGACATTGGTCAGAACTGCGTTCTGGTA
>JBBPNW010000294.1:0-21204 GCA_038091115.1 Rubroboletus rhodosanguineus
CTTCTTTGATGTGAACGTTGTTATAGCCCCAACGTAAGTCCATTTTCATAAAGAGCTTTGCTCCTTTTAATTTATCCACCAGCTGACCAATCAATGGCAGTGGGTAATTGTTTTTAACCATGTGTTCGTTTAGGTAATGGTAGTCCTGGACCATCCGCTTCTTGCCATCTTTCTTGGGCACGAAAAACATGGGGCTTGTCTGAGGGGATTTTGAGGGCCTTATGTAACCCTTCTTTAGTTGGTCATCAATGAACGCAGTGACCTCTTCTTGTTCCGATGGGGATAGCGGTATCAATCAGCCCTTTTTCGGCACAAATGACTCTTTCATATCTATCGCATGATCCCATGGTTTCCTTATCGGCATGCGTTCACTTTCTCCTTTTGAGAAGACCTTTAAATAATCATGATATGCCTCAGGAACGAGTTCTTTCTCTGTAGGCTTCTTTTCTTCTTTTTCAGTGTTTTTCTCAGCGGCGGCAATCTCTAGCTGTTCTAAGGCTGCTTGGATTTGATATTGGAGATCTCGCTCCTTTTTTTCAATGTAACGTGCGAAGACTGGTGCCGGCTGTAAAGCGTGGCAGTGTCGAGGACATCTCATCAACTCAACATCTCCTGTGATCCAATCTATGCGAGGGTTGTGGCGCCTCAGCCATGTGTATCTGAGGATCATTTGATTTAGACCCAGATCAGTAACTTCCGCGGTAACATATTCTTTGTGTCCCTTGAAGTTAATAATTATGTCAGCGCTGTGCGTAATCTTGCCAGCCTGATTCTTCGTGCCATCCACGTTGTAAACATCAATGGGATTGCGTAACGCTCGAAGGGGAAGCTTTCACTTAGTAACCCACTTCTTATTGATAAATATCATATTGGCTCTGCTGTCGAGCAATGCTTCTATCTTCAGCGTGTTGAGGGGAGTTTCTTGTGATGCTATGTGAATCGGGACTAAAATCTCTCGTCCCAAATTCATGTTTCTGACATAAATATCAGGGTTTTTATCAACTTTTTCTTTTTTGAAAGAGGAATCAAGCACAGGTTTGTCGTCCCTGCTGCACTCACTAGGAGTCGCCTCTGATGTAAGAGAAATAGTGTCCGTGGAGCTGTCGGAGTCAGTCTCCTCCATGTTTAAATAATCAAACCTATTTTTGGATTTTTCTTTTTCTGCCCTTGAACCACCCTGATCGGTCCTCAGGCCTTGCCTTTTCCCTTCTTTGACGAGTCCTTCAAGTAAGCGAGTGCTTCTTCATACGACATCCCTTTTGTTGCACACACCCATGCTTCTTCCTTCTTTTGGGCACTTTTTACCTCATTCCGGGAGGGTTTGTCATTGTCGGAGTCGGAGTCCCAACTCTCGGCGGCTTCCTTTTTCTTAGCGGCACATGCTTGTGCCTTCCCACGCTTGCAGGAATACTTGTGTTTGCCCGCGAACCAATTGCAGTCTGGGCATTTAACTTTGGGCTGTGTACAATCGGCCGCCCTGTGGCCGTCCTTGCTGCAATTAAAGCAGCCTTGCATGGTGGCCCCTATGTCCATTGCGTTGGGGTCCTTCTTATGCTCGCTTGAATAGAAGCATGAGGCTGAGCTTCCCTTGAAAAAGGTGAATACCTTGTGGACACACCCGACTTCTTGTATTTCTTTTACATAGGCGTTGACATCTGTCTGACGCTTCCCTTGACGGAAGATCTGCTGGATGATCTCCGTTTTCACGTTGTTCTCCAATATGTCGATGGCGTGGGTGTCATCTATCCCCGCCTGGAGATACAATCCTTGGAACCGAATGATGAAATTGTCAGTTCCCATCATTCCTTGTTTGAGCTTTCTCAGCTCTTTCCTTGCCCAATCCTTTTGGTTGGTAGATCGGAATAACCCTTCTATATCTGATACGAGCTTGTTCCACGTATATGTGATTTCTTCAACGAGCTTTGTTTGTGCAAACTGTCCAGTGGTTGGCCCTTTGAGACAGGAGAGGACAGCAACTACTGCCTCGTATGAACCCCATCCCACGTTTGCTCTGTTGATAGTAAGCCAAGTTTGCATCTTGGCCCACCACTCTTCGAATTTTGCCCAGGAACCATCGTATTCGCTGGGGTCTGCGAAAACTTCTATCTTGTGGGAAATCCCGCTTCCTTGTGCCGGTTGTGGAGCAGCCGGTACTGCTGGGGGTGGTGCTTGTTGTCTGGGCTGCCGACCCAGTCTGTCGATTTTGTCTGACAAATCAACCATCATTCTTTGGAGATCCATGATGCTATTTTGGGATTCTGTAATCAAATCTGCCAATCTATTGGCATTTGTAAGATGAGAGTGGAACTCATCAATAATTGCTTGGTTTTGATCTTGGGCAGAGGCTTGGTTACCAATGCCAAGGTTTTCGACGAGACGCTGAGACATTGTGAACTGATCGGTTGAGAGGAGTAAGGAAATTGTATTAGGTGGCTACTGCCGGAATTTCTTTGGCAGGTGAAGTGTATGGCGAGGTCGTAAGACTATCCTAGAATGGGAATCGTCTTCTTCTGGTCTCAGTCTCCTTATCGTCCTTCTATTGACGACTTTAGCTCTTTTGACTGGTCTTTCTTCAACCGAGTCTTCCCTTTGTCGTTTCACAGGAGCTATCTGAGCTTCTCTGTGAAGAGCAACGTAATCTATGCCTTGGTAAGGTGAGAGTTCCCTTATGGCCGGTTGCGGTTCTACGGCCTCCTCTTTTTTCACAGAAACACGTGGGGCAGGAGGGAGATCGTTGGGATCAAACTCCGCTTCGTCTACCCTGGTTTCGTAATCTGGTAGAGCTGACTCCTGGTCAATCTCTATCGGGGAGATGTCGATAAAGTTCCTGAATTGGGTGAAAGGGAAGAAGTCTCGCTGTACTTCACGAAGAGCTTCCTCGTAAGGTGATCGGGTCCTCGACTCTCTCACACTCTCTGACGTGACGGATTCCGCTCGTGGTGTGTCTCCTTCTACAGCTAGGTTCTGTTCTACTTCATTCAACCACTCTTCTACAGCCGCAATAGCATGGTAGAGCGGGTGAGGAGAAATGTCCCGATTAGGATGATCAGGCGCTGGTAGGGAAGGAAGGGTTCGGTGAGGAATTCAATGGAAAGACACTAGGCAACTATAAGCCCAGATTTTCTACTTGAGTCTAGGATCGACGCACTTGCTCGTTCGTTCAGCAAAGTTGCATTTGTGAGGTAAGGATGATGAAGTCTAGTTCAAGTGAAACAACCACAAAGATCAATAGTAGATCCTTAGGTCACAGCACAAGATCCAAGTAGGAAGAGATAGAAGGGAGGAGATATCACTCGGGTCTTTATGAGAAGTGACCAAGTGAACTAGACTGGGGATGCCAGCCGTCGTCCACAGGGTTTATATAGTATTGACATGTGCGCACAGACCAAGCTGTGCGTGAGAGTACATAGCTACAAAAGTACATAGGGGAAACAGTGATTAAATACATGCTGCACACACATGGTGTGGCAGAATGGAAGAGAAGCATAGCGTGTGAATGAAATGGAAGCATAGGACGGAAATAAAAAACAGTGTATACGGTAATGAACGTGAGAATGAGATGAGATCTCATGAGAGCGTGAATATAACTATAAGCGTCTATGAGCACGAGAGAAGAAGAAAGAAATGTTACAAGTCCAGCATATGTTGTGAGATTAGATAAACATGTGGCTTGATAAGATAAGATAAGATAAGATCAAAAGAAAAGATGAAGAGTGAAATTGTCACTTCATTACAGTCCCCTCCTAAGTCCACATTTCCAGTCTCTAGTGATAAACCTAGGATCTCTTTGCTATAAGATCTCTACAGTTGTTTCATTAGAACTAAATTCCTACATCCTACCTTTACCACTAGACTCAAAGTCGACTTCGCAAACAAACAAGTGCGTCATCAAAGCCAAGAAATGTTTCACTTGGACTAAAGACTTGTCCAGTGTCGTTTATTCCTCATCGTACCACCTCACCTACGCTAACAGCTCTTGATCGTGCTTACACGTGCATCGGAGAACTTAGAGAAAGACTCGAGCATTTTCACGCCAAACTCAGACGTAGCAACGAGGAGTTCCTAAGAGCGGAACCCTTAGAACTAAGGTACCTGAGTGAATCCCCACCAAGAACCCCGTCACCCTTCGACCTTTATGGCGAATATCCACCTAACATCTACTTTTGTCTCGTTGAAAGAGGAACCCCATTTGAGTTAGACCAGGAGTCAGCTCTTTCGGATTACAAGACTGAGATTGTCGAGGCAGAGTTCAATCCCAATGATCTTCTGCCTGCGCCACCAGTAAACGAGGTTGCTGTAGAAGAACTGCCCGCAGCACCTGTACGGGAGTTATTTCCATACGTTGGCACAGATTTTACTAGGGTCATCGAGGAAGGACAGATTCCCCTCCTTAACCTTAAAAGGAAACGAACGGTAGAAGTAGTCATATCAGTCAAAAAGGCAAAGAAAGAAGAGAGGAAAAGAATCGTTCATCTAAAGCCTACAGATGACAAAAGGATTACAACAAAGGTCTTACGCCCACGTCATACACTTCATCTCCCTAAACACTTCAGGGATTAAACCACAAATATATCTTTAATCTTCCAAAACCCTCTCTTCCTCGAAATGTCTCAAGCTCTTGTTGACATTCTTGGGCCTGAAAACATGGCCATGTCCGAACAACAAAATCAAGCTATCATTGCAGAGTTTGCCACCATAATAAACAATTCAAATAGATATGGTGACCTGCTAATAGAAATGCAAAGAAGAATGAATGCACAACAAATGCAGCTGAATGAGATAGCTGCAGGAATAGCAGCATTGCGGGGTCAACCCCCACGTCCACCACCAGCAGCGCCACCTGCTTTACCACTGGCACAAGGGGGAGGTTTCTCCCAAAAGATAGAAGTTTTTGCCAACCCTGGCACCTATGACAGAAGCAAGGGAAAGTTCAAGGAATGGTGGACTAAGGTCCACATGTGGCTCAACATAAACCGAGCACACGTTCAACCTGGCTTCTATGATGCCGTGGTAGCGGTTTTGTCCCGCCTAGAAGGCAAAAATGCAGGGCACTTTGCCCAAACTCATTTAGCAAAGGACCACTATATGTGGGATGAAATGGTGATGGAGATAGAAAGTCTTTTCCACTCCACCAATCAAAGGGATTGGGCGACAAGAGAGCTCACCAATTTAAAACAAGGGTCGACCACCATCAACGACTTTTTAGTCAAATGGCAAGTGCTCTACCTCCAAGCGAGGGTAGATGCGACACACGCTATATCGCTTCTAGAAAAGAACGTCTGACCAGAGATAATCCAGAAAATATTCGAAACAGGCAAGCATACTGATGATGTCGCTGCCTATATGCAAGCGATAAGGGACATCAGCAACAACATGCAGGTGTTCCATTACGTCCACGGCTACCAGAAGCCATCATACTCTGGAAAACCAAAGGAGAAAGATCCAAATGCGATGGACATCTCCAATGTTAGCATCGGGAAGTGCTACAACTGTGGCGAGTCTGGCCACATAGTTAAAGACTGCAAAAAGACAAAGATGTAGTGCCTGGACTGCAAATGGCTTGGGGGAACCCACAAGTTCTCCTGTGAAAAAGGGAAGCAAGCGGCCCGAAAGACTCAGAAGGTCAAGAAGAAGGCCGCCAAGGAAGAGTCTTCAGACTCAGATTCGGACTCCGACAACGGAGCCTCCTCCTGGGAAGAGGATAAAAGCACCAACTGGGTCAAAGTGACCAAAGGAATGAGCTTCGAAGAGGCTCGAGCATTCTTTGCTGACGCTTCAAAAGGCAAGAAGGGAAAAGGTCATGCCTAAGATCTGATCTGGGTGGATCAAAGGCAGAAAAAGTAGAAAAACACAAAAATAGGTTTGATAACTTAACCATGGAGGATACTAACTCTGACAGTTCCACAGACTATTTACCTCATACATCAGAGGCGTCTTCTAGTGAGTGCAGCAGGGACGTCAAACCTGTGCTTAATTCCTCTAAACAAAAAGAAAAAGAGTTAGAAATCCCAGATGATATCTATGTTTGCAACGTGAAGACGAGTAATGAAATCCTCGTTCCTCTTTATGTTGCTTCACAAGACACTCCAAACGACTTTGCAAAGACAAAAGTGTTGCTCAATTCAGGAGCTAATACGATATTTATCGATAAAATGTGGGTGAAGAGAGCAAAACTTCCCCTAAGAAAACTATGTAACCCAATTGCGGTGTTTAATGTTGACGGCACAAAGAACTCCGCCGGTCACATCACGCATTCGGTAGATATTGTTATTGACTTTGAGGGTCACAAGGAACGTGTTACTGCAGAGGTTACAGATCTTGGACAAAACTCCTTGATCCTTGGATACACGTGGCTCAAACGCCATAACCCGGAGATAGATTGGACAACAGGCTCGATAAAGCTTAACCAATGCCCACGACACTGTCACATGCTACAAAACAAGTCCGTCTTTCTCCGCATGGTGGAAAAAGAAGAGCTAGACCTGCAATATAAAATACAAGCGACACTTGAGAGATTAGAGATCTCCGCCACTGAGAAAAACATTCCAAAAGAAGAAAAGAAGCTAATGGAAGCCAAAATGGTTTCAAAAGCATATCACGAATACCTTAAAGTATTTTCTAAAGGAGAGAGTGAACGAATGCTGATTCGTAAGCCCTGGGATCACGCAATTGATATTGATATGAAAGAGTCATTTGTGCCGAAGAAAGGCAGATTGATACTGCTTACTCCCCAGGAGCAAGAAAAAGTAACAGCATTCATAGATGATCAGCTCAAAAAGGGGTATATTAGACCCTCTAAATCTCCACAAACAAGCCCCGTGTTCTTTGTGCCAAAGAAAGACGGCAAGAAGCGGATGGTCCAAGACTACCGCTACTGTAATTGTCAGTTCCGTTTAGAAACGGATGCATCAGACTATGCTATGGGAGCAGTTTTATCTATTCTAAAGGAGGACAAATGGCACCCAGGTGCCTATTCCTCACATTCAATGTCGCCGGAAGAGAGAAACTATCCGATAGCCGACAAAGAAATATTATCTATTATTCGCGCCCTGGAAATTTGGCACCACTACTTGGAAGGAGCGAAGTTCCAATTTGAGATTTGGAATGACCATGCAAACCTTCAATATTTTATGAAATCTCAAGATTTGAATCGTTGGCAAGCCCGATGGTACCAATGGTTGACACGGTTCAACTTCGTTTTTGTTTATAAGCCAGGTGCTACAAACGTAAAAGCAGACACATTGAGTCATCACAAGGATCATGCCCATGGAATCGAAGACGATAACAAGGGTATTGTCATGATCCCGCCAGAGTGGATATGAACTCAGACCTGAGTTGAAATCCACAATGAAGGCAAACAAATTCTTAAACTCATCAAAAGCAAAATGATGCTGCTCAAAGAGAGTGAGGTCGCAGCCCTATGTAAAGAGCACAACATGTGCCGGGTTGAAGAGATGCTATATCGGGAGGACAAGATCTACGTCCCCGATGATGATGAAATAAAAATGAAAATACTAAAGAACTGCCACGACTCTCCAGTTGCTGGTCATCCAGGTCTCACTAAGATGCTTGGCCTCATATGTAGAAAAGAGTTACTGGTGGCCCAAGATGGCCACATTCACCCATGATTATCTATCTCGTTGCGACAGGTGTGCACGAATGAAAACCAGAAATCAGCCACCAGCCAGCAAACTAAAGCCACTTCCTGTTCCTAATGAACCATGGGAGGATATCACCGCAGATTTTACTACAGATCTGCCCCTATGTCAGGGTTATGACTCAGTCCTAGTGGTCGTAGACTGCTTCTCAAAAGAAGTAATTTTTATTCCAACGACGAAAACAGTGACCACACTAGACACAGCAAAGCTTTATCTTCACCACATGTGGAAGAATCACGGTCTCCCACGTTCGATTGTATCGGACCATGGCCTGCAATTCGCCTCGCAAGTGATGCGAGAAGTGTCCTCTAGATTGGGGATAATGACTAAATTATCCACCACTTTCCACCCGTAAACAGATGGGCAAACGGAACGGATGAACCGAGATCTCCAGCAGTATCTTCAGTTATATTGTGCAGAAAAACAAGATGAATGGGTTGACTGGTTACCACTCGCCCAGTTTTCATATAACTGAAAGTTCACACGAGTTCAAACAAAACACCCTTTGAAGTGTCACAGAACTACGTCCCACATATGGGAATAGAACAACGTACTTCCACTCACACGCCAGCCGCTGAGTAATTTGCCGAGACTATGGCAGATACACTTGAAGAAACAAAAAAGAATTTATTAAAGGCTCAAGAGCGAATGAAAGCTCAAGTCGATAAGCACTGGAGCAGTGCTCCTATCTATTCAGTTGGCGACAAAGTTTGGCTCACCACAGAAAACTTGTGTTTGACACGTGCATCTAAAAAGCTCATGGAGAAGTTCATAGGACCTTTTCCAGTAATCGAGATGATCAGAGATAATGCGGTATGCTTGAAGCTGCCAAAGACTCTGAAAATTCACCCGGTTGTGAACATCTGAAGAATAAAACTATATAAAGAAAGATTAACGGGACAACCAGTTACTAAACCCAGCCCGGTAGAGATTACCAACGACAGAGACGTCGAATGGGAAGTCGACTTCATTGTTGACTCTTGTTTGAAGAGATGTAAGTTGGAATACCTTGTCCACTGGAAAGGATACAATGTCGAAGACCATACCTGAGAACCCATGGGGAACTTGAAGTCAGCGCAGGACGCAATCAAAGACTTTCATGCTCTTCGGCCCAATGCTCCTAGACAACTTTCCATGACCTTTGCACAGTTCAAAGGTTTATTTAACCCTTACGTCAACTACATGGAGGCCGGACCATCCTCAATACCCTATAATCGCCTGGAATGCGATTCCTAGAAAGGGGGTAGTGTAACGAAGTGACAATTTCTCTTCTTATCTTTTTCTTTGATCTTATCTAATCTAATCTTATCAAGCCACGTGTTTATCTTATCTCACAACATATGCTGGACTTGTAACTTTCCTTTCTTCTTCCCTCGTGCTCACAGACACTTTTAGTAACATTCATTTCTCACGAGATCCAATCTTGTTCACACGTTCATTTCCGTATGTACTTCCTTTTAATCTCTGTCTATGCTTCCATTCTCTTCACATGGTTATTACTGTTCATGTTTCTCTTCCATTTCTGCCACACCATGTGTGTGCAGCACCTATTTAATTACCGTTCCCATATGCACATTGTTGTAGTTAGCAAACGTCAAGTGGCTATGCCACTGCTTACTTAATCATTTCCTTATTTTTGTCTTCGGTCTTTAGCTACACCTCAGTGACTTACTACCAAGTACACTGAGGTAAGACCTATTCATACTACCCATTACAACCATTCTAACCATACTGTAGCTTACTTGCTGCTACAGGTAATTCATAGTGACTTACTACCAAGTACACTGAGCTTACTTGCTGCTACAGGTTATCAGCCCCGCTCATTGACTAATTCACGCAAATACAGAGCACTTGCATTCGACCGGAAAATATGTCCACTATGAAGCTAGAAGAGGAATCGTTCTCCCAACTTGGGATCCCAAAGCTAGATGCAGCAGGAAAGGATTGGGTTTTGTGGAAATTCAAACTTGAATTAGCTGTAGGTGGAAAAGGACTATCTGGATACCTGAGCGGTACGAAATGCATGCCAACAGACCCAGCAACCAATCACTCTCCAGCATGGACTCCACAAACACCCGACGAAATTAGGGAAAAGGAAGAATATGAGGAGAAGTGAGAAAAATGAATTCAACAGGACAGCTATGTCCGACACATCATCTCCATTACAATCCCTACTTCCATCCTCATGACCATGGTATCGCTGGGCACTGCCTGCGAGTTCTACATGGCACTTAACGACCGCTTCGATAATCAGTCGATAGTCATTAGTGCTGAATGGCATTGCCAACTAGGAGAAATAAAGTTAAAAGACAACAGCGACGCTCGGACTCACCTTGACAAAATGAACTCCATTCGCGCAGAACTCGCGTCCATGGGCAAACCCGTCTCTAATGACGATTATTTCAATATGGTGTTCGCCTCGCTTCCCCGCTCTTACAATCCCGCTCTATTGACCATATCAACCACTATGAGATTAAGCAATCGAGCCTTATCTATAGACAACCTCACCAGCGCCATACTTGATGTCTACGATCAACTCGTCTTGCAAGGAGGAAGGTCGAAACTGAAGGACAGCAACAATGTTGCACTTGCAGCTGACTCGTCCAGAAAAGGGAAGGGGCGTCGACCGAGATTCACCGGCAGCTGCAACAACTGCAGCTGGGAGGGTCACAGAGGACGAGACTGCTGGGAGGAAGGTGGTGGAAAAGCTAGCCAAGCTCCCAAAGGTTGGAAACCTAGGGGGAAGAAACCGCAGTCAGATTCAAAGGACAGCGCAAAGGAGATGAAAACACCGCAGGCACACGCAAAGATCACTGCAACATCCGAACCAGATGGCGTATGGCTAGCAGACGGACACACCGAACTCGCCACCACATCTTCATTCTCCTATGCGATGCTCACCCAATCATCTACCATCGAATTGTATGACAGCGGTGCCTCACAGCATTTCTCTCCACACCGAAAACTCTTCTCCAACTTCGTGCAGATCCCCCCTAAACCGATCACCGCTGCTGATAATCGAACATTCCATGCAACTGGTCGTGGAGATCTACCCATCGAAGTACTGAACGGAAAAGTCAATACACGCATTATATTAAAAGATGTGCTATACGCACTGTTGATGGGTGTGACACTCGTATCCATCAGCAAATTAGCTGAGGCTGGGTACTCTATCCTATTCCATAATTTGGTCTGCAGGATCTTCGACCCCCAAAGGCATCTAACGGGCAAGGTGTCCATCAATAACGGTTTATATAGAGTCAGACACCGAGCAAGCCCCTTTGCAGGTAGCGCAGGTGGAAAGGAGACACTCACGATGACCGAACTCCACGAATGGCTATCCCACCTAGCGCCAGCAATGATCCGCGAAATGCTTGCAAAAGGAATGGCGGACGGTATTACTCTTGACCCCAAACACGAAACAATGGGTCAGTGCGAGTCATGCGAATACAGAAAAGCAACCCACAAACCCATCGGGAAGGTTCACGAACCCCAACGCTGTGAATAGTTTGGCAACAAAACCCATACTGACGTTTGGGGGCCCTCGGATGTCCAAACTCCTGGGCACAAGAAGTACTATGTGTCCTTTACAGACGATCACACGTGCTACACGCACATTTACCTGCAAGCGGCCAAGTCAGACACCTTCAACTCCTACCAGACATACGAGGCATGGGCACGAACACAGCACAACACCGTCCTTAAATGGTTGTGCTCAGATCGTGGTGGTGAGTACCTGAGCGATGAATTCACTCATCATCTGAAAGCCCAAGGGACTGAATGAAAGCTCACCACCCATGATACACCGCAACACTGGTGTCGCCGAGTGACTCAACCGTACTCTTCTTGAACGAGTACGCACGGTCTTGCACGCATCAGGACTCCCGAAACATCTATGGGGTGAAGCGTTAGTGCATGCAGTCTGGGTTAAAAACCGTACCACCTCGCGTGTTCTCGACGGCAAGACCCCCCACGAACTCCTAACTGGTCAGCATCCAAACCTATCCAACTTGCCAATATGGGGAACCCGAGTTTGGGTGCATGATGACACCAGCTCAAAATTGGATATGCGCGTGCGCGAGGGCCACTGGGTAGGCTACGATGCCGAGAGTAGTGCCCACCGTATCTATCGGGAGGGCCACGTCACCATCGAGCACAACATCTCGTTCGAGAAACGAGAGCTGGCGATTGTTGAGCTTGAGGGTGTGCAGGTCGAGAGAGAACGACAATCATCTGCAAACAGTCAGCGTCACAACGTCATCGTTCGTGTGAACAATGACGACCCACCTGCACCGCCCATAGCACCAGCCATTCCATCAGATCCTCCCAAAGTGTCATCCTGACAACCAGCGCCTGCGCAATCTGTTCGCCGATCAGCTCGTACACGCACGGAATTGACTTACCTGTGGATGATACGAGACAGCCTAGGGACACACGGCGGTCGTGAGGGCGAGCCAATTTTCCCTCGAGGTCTCCAACCAGTTGGAGAAAATCGAAGGGAAGAGGGAGATAAGGAGGTTGCGGACGAAGTGGCAACAGATGCGAGCGCTGTGGCATGGGAATTGGAAGATGATGCTGACGTTGCTTATGCAATGTCAGCCAAAACCAGCGATATGGAGGGACTTGAGCCACGAACCATCGATGAAGCACGGAAATGGCCGGACTGGCTGCGATGGGACGACACGATAATGGCTGAGTTACAAAGCCTCCACGACACTCACACCTGGGATGTCATACCTTGTCCACCAAAACCTACCAACGTCATCGACTCCAAATAGGTCTTCAAGATAAAGAAAAATGCAGCGGGTGAGATCGACAAGTACAAAGCCTGACTCGTAGCGCACGGTTTCACTCAAGTCCACGGCGTCGACTACTACGACACTTACGCTCCCATTGCTCAACTCACCTCCATCCGACTCCTCCTAGCCATCGCCGCACGCCACGATTGGGATGTGGATGTATTCGACTTTCACAGTGCCTTCCTTAACGGAAAACTGGACAACAACAAAGTCATCTTCATGGAGTTACCCCCAGGTTTTAACAAGCATGGCCACGACCTCGTCGCACTACTATGGGTCGCACTCTATGGCTCCAAACAGGGCGCCTTGAAATGGTACCAACATTTGTGTAAGACCTTAGGTGAACTTAGCCTCCATCGCACCGAAGCAGACTGGGGAGTCTTTGTAGCTAAAATTGGCCAGGATCTGTTAATCCTAGCATCGCACGTTGACGACTGCACCGTGACCGGAAGCTCAAAAGCGCTTGTCAAAGCGTTCAAAGAGGAAATAGGTTCCCACCTCAAGATTACGGACCTAGGACCTATTAGCTGGTTACTAGGGATGAAGGTCACACGCGACTGAGATGCTCGCACAATATCAATCTCGCAGGAACCATACGTTGAGGCAATCCTCAATAAGTACAACTTCTCAGATGCTAAGCCTGTCTCCATTCCCATGGACCCAAACCTTCAATTGACGAAATCCCAGTCGCCTAAGTTCGCTGCAGAGGCAGCCAAAATGAAACAGGTCCTGTTCTAAGCAGCTCTTGGTTTGCTAATGTACCTAGCGGTTGGTACCTGACCAGATATCGCCTTCGTTGTTTCAACACTTGCTCAATTCATGGAAAACCCAGGTTTGGCCCACTGGGAGGCACTAAAACGCATTTACTGCTACTTGCTGGGTATGAAGAAGTGGGCACTTACCTACGGGACGGAGACAAAGGGCCTTATTGGCTATGCTGATGCCGATGGCGCATCGCAAGAGCATTGCCATGCAATATCAGGTTATGCTTTCCTCATTGATGGGGGAGCGATCTCTTGAAGCTCACGGAAACAGGAATTGGTCACACTTTCAACCACCGAGGCGGAATATGTGGCATCCACTCATGCCACAAAGGAAGCCCTCTGGCTTTGCTGACTTATTGCTGAAATCTTTCAACCTCTTGACCGCCCTACAATACTCTACAACGATAACCAGTCCACTATCGCTCTTACCAAAGACGGCAACTACCATGCCTGAATGAAACATATCGGAATATGATACCATTTTATTCGCTTTTCAATTTCTGATGGTTCTATCCATTTATTATATTGCCCTACTGATAGTATGATTGCTGATACCCTTACAAAGGCACTCCCTTCTGTTAAGGCTAAGCACTTTGCTGCTGAACTTGGACTTTGCTCCATTTGAGGGGGAGTGTTGTAGTTAGCAAACGTCAAGTGGCTATGCCACTGCTTACTTAATCATTTCCTTATTTTCGTCTTCGGTCTTTAGCTACACCTCAGTGACTTACTACCAAGTACACTGAGGTAAGACCTATCCATACTACCCATTACAACCATTCTAACCATACTTGCTGCTACAGGTAATTCATAGTGACTTACTACCAAGTACACTGAGCTTACTTGCTGCTACACACATATGTAGTAGTGTACAGCTTGGTCTGTGCGCATTATGCCACAGTATATAAACCCCAAGGAGCCCACTGGATGTCCTCCAGTTTGGTTCTCTTGATTTCTTCCCTTGAGATCATATCCCCTCCTCTTCTGAGTTCAGTGATAACCTAGGTCCTAAAAGCTTAAGGACTTCAAGGTTATTTCAGGAGTGAAGGGGTCTTATGGAGGGGACTTTGTCTCAAGGGAAGAATCCAAGAGAACCAAACTGGAGGATGTCCAGTGGGCTCCTTGGGGTTTATATAGTGTCTGGCGATTGTGCACAGACCAAGCTGTACACTACTACATATGTACATATGAAGACGGAAATTAAATACATGCTGCACATATGAGGTGTGGCAGAATGGAAGAGAAGCATACATGGTGATTACCATGGGAGTGAAATGGAAGCATGAGTGGAAATGAAAAGAAGGCATATGGAAATGAATGTGAGAATGAGATGTAGATAATCACATGGCTTGATAAGATAAGATCAAGATAAGATAAGGAAAAGAAATTGTCACTTCGTTACAATGCCCTTTCAAAAAGAGTTATGCAAACATTGAAAAAATAACTTACAGAGGGTAGAGCTTGTGCATTGATTTGATTCTACTCTCTAGCATAAGTATTCCATATACTTATGCACAATGTTAACCTAAATGATTGGTACTCATGTGCATACTCTAACCATTCTTTTGCTATGCATTTAGCACATATAACTTAAATAGTTAGAGTTATGCTCACATTGATGTGCTGCATAATGTTTTCTGCTGATGAAATGAGTGTAAGTAGAGTGAATACTTAGGCAGCTGTATGTGCATGTTACTTTTTATTTATGGTTGTTTGTTTGGTTTCCAAATTAGGAAGGTGTTGGTTCAAGTTCAAGTGCTATCTGAACACAGCCACAATATTCTGAGTGTTTATATAGATACACTGACAAACAATTATGTAAGCAGATTGTATGGAATGTCTGTATATGATACAATATAGAGTAGTGCTGTTGACCTGTACATGACTTGGGAATATATACGTATGTGTCTGATTATACTATAAATTCTTGCATAGATGATTGATATCTTGTTGTTGTGTGAATAAATGGCAATATATGATTACCTGGTGCGTAACTATAGCAAATACTTATGCATACTATAGTACTGTATGTGAAGTCTTGTATGTATAATTTGAAATCTCTCTGACTTATGATAGATGTTGATGTGTGTAATACTAGAATATGAATATTAGAAAGAATATATTTTTGCACCTGACTATTTGGCTTTATATCTTACACTTTGCATAAGTATATGAAATACTTATGCAGTGTGAAGCATTGCAAATATTATAATGTAGGTATCATACTTAGTTCCTACATACTTATGATGGCTCTGTCAGTCCCTGTGTTGTTAGTGGCTGTGCTGTAGTGGCTATATGGTGCTATGAGGCTGTGTGCTCTCGGTCTGTGTGGCTGTGTGCACTTCCAGCCCCTGTGTGTGCTTCCAGTTGACTGCACTTCCAGATGGCTGTGTGCGCTTCCAGCCCCTGTCTGCACTTCCAGGGGGCAGATACGGATACGGGGAAGTAGAATATTAGATTATCTGTATGACATGTACCATGACGGTATTCATTAGTCTGAATAGTATCATATCGATCGTGAAGAAACAAATCGTACCGAGCACGCCGTGATGCTCCTTCCCATCTCCTTGATGTCGGCATGTCCTTGAATGGCATGCACCATCACTGCCGTTGGTGATCCGGGGTTCCAGTATTTCCCGATCGCCGGAACCATGTCGATCATGGGCTTGAACCATCGAGTGTACTACCGTTACAACGAAATGTATGTCAGTGACAATCAAATACACTGACTGACGTACCGCGCATTCCAGCAATGTTCTGAAATGCACAATACATAGCTTATATGGCTACCACGCATTCCATCAATGTTCTGAAATGCGCGATACACTTCATAGGGATATCGCACATTCCAGAACATCGCTGGAATGCGCGATACATGGATGTGGTCGAAATAAATTCTCACCTCCAACAATGCGGATGGGATCATATTGAGTTGCTTCACCATCATCTTGTACACCGTCCACGACATAAATGGAACAAATCCAGAGGTGAGAGCAGGGGTCGACGCATTCACTGCGTACCGAAGCACTTTCACCTTCGCTACACATCCTCTCAATGCATTGACCAGTGTCTTCTCGTTCGCATCAATCGTAAGGTCCTCGGGTGCGATCGTCATAATCACCAGTGGTAGGTCCTGGATGACGTCTTTCCAGTAAGCGTCCAACGCATCTCTCCACTGACGCGATCGCTGATTCCCGAACAGGTGTTCCACTTCCGATAGTCTGCCGAGATGTTGTATGAAGAGGTCATCCATGTGCTCGCGGATTTGGCACGTCACTCCAGCTGCACTTTTCATGTCCTTCGCCGCAGCCTTTATGGTCTGATATATCAATCTTAATTCCTTTCGTGCTTTCCCCTTGTCCGCTGCGCTTGCAAGCAAGTCGTCGATCTGCGTTTCGTCAATCTCCATTGTATTGAAGCATTGACAAACATAGTCCTCCATCTGTGATACCATATGGGATATGATCTCCATAAGGATATAGGTCAGTCTGATTTCGTTCGCTCACTCTCACCGTTCATCCACTTACCCCTCCCCCGACACCCATCATCGTGCGATGCAACTGATTCAATTTGATGTCCGACCCCCCGTCGAAGAAATGGATCCCCATCGGCGCGACCTGATCCATGAACTCCCAGACATAGTCCTGCTTGAGGAGTTCCGTCCATTTCCGAGGCACTCCCATCACGCCCTCCTTCGCTTTGACGTCCAGGTACGTTTTATCTTGCACTTTCATCGTTTGGAACATATGCACTAATCCCTCTTTGTCCATCTGCTTGTAGACATATTCGGTCTTGTTCTGCGACAAGTGCAGGCCCAGCTCCATCGTAATCTTGTCTACATATCCCTCCTCAGTCAGTCTCTCGCTTTCTGACACTGTTCACCGCATGCTCACCGCTATCATACAAAACGACCATCCACTGTCCCCCTAGCATGATTGTCTCTTGCAAGGCATTGCGTTTTGGCTTCCAGATCTTATTGTCCTTCATCACATCCCTCTCCAACACGACTTCGGCATCTTGCGCCTCCAGGGCTTCTCTCTGTTTTACTAACTCTTCCAGTTGTCTCTTCATCCGTCTCACCCACGATTCAACTGCATGCACCCGGTGTTGACCCCCCGCCACGACAAGTCTCCGCTTCCCTTTCACAGATGCCTTGATCTCCATCAATGGCAGATCTTTTGTCATGTCGGTCCCTGGAATGAACATTTCGGAGTACGTGCCTTGCTTGACATCGCTCTTTTTCAATACAAGGGGGATCGCATGCGTGATCGCGAATCAGTCCGCACCATGAAAGTAGAAATTCCCTGCCAGATTCGTGACATGCATCGGTTGCAGCAGGCAGTTGTTCCATTTCCCGAACCGAAACTCGGTCTTGTTTTCCAGTACGTCCAGTCTAGCGTATCCGAATATGCTTGCTTCCAGTCTCGCCTTGAGCTTTTTCCAATGAAGCACAGAGGCTTCTATCTGGCCCTTACCATTTCTGGGACCCATCAACATGTCCATCATGAATGTCTCCCCGACCTTTGTTTTCTGTCCTAAAATGTGAGTATCCATCGCTCTACCTCTGTAACTCACTCACATTCATGTTCTTTCCCATCTGATCCATCGATCAACCTCACCGCCCATTCATCGATTGAAATGACACACTCACCTTGGACCCCTCTCCCGAGCTTTTGTCTTTCTTTTTGCCCACCATTGTCGATCAATCAAGTCTGTCGTCTTCAATTCACCTCACCAGCCTTGTTCTGGACTCGGACTCTATTTGTCACCCCATCACCCCATCAATATCGACTCCACCATCAGTCCCTTGTCGCTTTGTTCAATCACTCGTACATCATATCTTATCCGTTGCCATCTATCGAACACCTCCTGACATGTCACATACCGCACATTCCAGAGACTCTCTGAAATGTGTGGCAGGTGGCGTGTTCTTCTCTTCGATAATCCTGTTGTTGTACACATCACCTACCGTGCATTTTTGACGATCTTGAAAATGTGTGGTAGGTGGTGTGTTCAATGTTTTTTGTTATCTGGTGTCAGTACTACCACCTACTGCGCATTTCAGCGATTCTCTGAAATGCGCAGTAGGTGGTATATCTCTCTTCATTGTATACCGGGTGGTTTCGGGTAGCACAGCATCACATAGTATGTCTCTTCCGGTTCAGATCTTACACTACCGCATCACCCATTCCGAATGTCGTTTTACCATACCCATACTGTGAATTCCTGCAACTTTTTTACTATCACTATTATACACTACTGCATAGTCTGTGTCATGAGCGTAGCATCTATTGTCAATTCACAGAACCCCTCGAACCCATCGTTCTCGTTTCTGTGTACGACACAAAGATCCCGGCCTACCTTCTTCGCATCTCTGCTGCCCCCAGGGCACCATCGCATGGCACAACCTCAGTACCAGACCTTGGCGGGCAAGCGCAATACGCACCAGAGTAGCGATGGCGAACAATGTCACTGACAGCACTCAGAGACGTCGTCCGTGCACAGGTGAGGTCCTGGTGGCGATCGCATCGCATCGTCAAGCTTCCCAGCGGTGCGCAGGGTCGTAGGCCACATTGTGCACAGTGAATGCTGCATCATGGAGAGGTGCGCTTCCATCCCTTGTCCTTGTCCTGTTGTCCTGTCGTGGCAGGCGCACGATCGACAACAAGCTGGTCACTTCCGAACCGTCGCGTCTGTCGATGTCCCCGCTGACTTTTGCTTCACAGACAATGTTCATCGTGTTGTCAGGCGTCCCATCCATGATCCCTCCTCTGTGTCCTGTCCAACGCCCTCCAGGCCTGTTTCCCCTATGAGCCTCGTTGCTGTGGGGTCTGTCTGTGCGTCGTCGTCGTGGGCAAGCAGGGGCAAGCAAGCGAGGGAATGAAGGATAACCTTGGGGTGGTTGGAAGCCATTGGAATCCCTGGCGAGGGTGAGTGGGGTGACATCACAACACAAGTGATCCACGATGTCCGTGAGGGGGGGAGCACGGGCTGCGTGATGCAGTGACGGTGATGGCGAGAGGAGGGAGAATGCAGTGGTGGGGTGCTGTCTTGTGTTGCCCCACCATGCAATCATGATGGATGATGATGGATGTGTGCGTGAATGACAGGCTACTCACCACATGACCGTTGGTGGCAAGCATGTCCCTAGTTCTGAAATGAGGCAACAAGGACGGTCGCGCGAATGGCAATGGGGTGGGACGGCGTGGACAGTGTGGAGTGATGCGATGAGAACAGGCTGGAATGGTGCAGATGCTGTGAAAAACGAACAAATGATCAGTGTGTCACTTTGGACGATGAATCGAACCACTGGGAACTGACATACCCAACGTTATCGAGGCCTGTCATGGCGAATGGACAACAACCCAGTTGATGGCCATGCGAAGACTTGCAGCTGAACGGCAAATGCACTGGTGTTTTGGAAAGGAACGAGATGGTGTTTGGCGTGACTGGGTCAGGCGGTTGACACTAAGTCACGAAGTGACATTGCTGAATTCATCCAGTGTGATGTACTTACCAGAATTCTCCCCAATGCCAGTGCAATGCGCCCTTTGCACGCCATCCATCCCTGCCTTGCCAGCCTCTCACACTTGGATCAGTCGGCCGTGGTGCGTCTCAACGAGGTCCATGGTATTTCAGGTGGGGGTGACGTCGAGTAGGAGTAAGTCTTCTAACGGAATGTAATGGAATAGCATAGCAATAGACTATTATGGTAGTCTGTCACACCGACAACACGACTTCAACATGTAATGCCTCCCATCATTTCCTGTTTCCCATCGCCACTCACACTGCCCAGTCCCCATTGCCCCTCCTCCATTGTCCATTCCCTCTCCCTCTCTGTCATTTCTCTACTCCCATGCCCAGACGACCCCAACAACACCTGACAACACCATCTCTTCCCCTGCCTCCTGTGCAATAATCCAACAACCCTATTGTAGCTCACATTCCTCCCCTACAACGTTCGACAACACCATCTCTTCTTCTGCCTCCTGTGTGATAATCCAACAACCCTATTGTAGCTCACATTACTCCCCTACAATGCTGACCATATTCAAATCTCATCCCACCTTCTCCACTTTCCCAGGTCGCCCCTCCAGCGTCCAACCCACACATCAAGTCCTCGTTCATCCTCGTCCAGAGTGCACATCATTGTCTTTTTGGGTATGCGCATCCGTCTGTCCTATCTACCATCCACTGCTGACACACCCCACCGTTCCGCTTGCACTCGCCCTTACCCCCCATGTGAGCATGTGAGTGCCATGCTCTCCGTGTCCACACCCCTTCCTTTGCGTTCGCATTCGTCTCGCCCCACTCATCTTGTCCCACCCAGTCTCCCTCCCTCCCTTCCTGTCAATTCCAAATAACAATATCTCGCTGAACTCGCCTTCGCCATCATCACCCTGTCATCAAATCAATCACCGTCCTCCTCCCTTCTCCAGCCTGGCACACCAGCCCTGGGGTGCAAACGCGAACAGGAACATCCACCGTGTTCCCCATCCGCATTTGCACCCCATCGCTGCACTCTCCCTCCTCTTGCCATCACCATCGCGGTGTCGCCCAGCTCATGCTCCCCCCCTCACGGACATCATGGCTATCGCTCTCGTCGTCATTCCTATGCCGATCATGTCATGCACACGCCAACACGGTCATGTCCAGATAAGTACATCTAATCAATAATATTATAATAATGAACATATATCTCCTTTCTCATTCTCGTTCATGCCACGCTCACCGCTGTGCCCCCCACCCAGTCTGCCGCCATCTACTGCCATCGCCCAGTCGCACCCCCTCTGCAATAATACCACCGTGTTCATGCGATCACCCATGATTCCTGTCCCAACATATACCATCTCAAATATATTACATCAAGACCATGTGTTCCCAGCAAATAGCCAGTCCACTCCTTATCCCCCAACTATCAATTGATATCTCGCCACCTGTCTTTGTATCAATCTGTAATATAATAGTACATATCCCTACCACAGT
>JBBPNW010000295.1:0-21185 GCA_038091115.1 Rubroboletus rhodosanguineus
GCATACCAGATACCTCGCTTTGGATACGGATGGAACTCATGGAACGATCACTCGCGGACGTGATCGGTTTAGTGGCAGAGGGCCTCGTTTTGCAAGAGAGACTAGTAGGAAGGTTTGCTAGTGACGTGGGTCTCTTCCTTGCTTGTCGACGCCTATGAATTAACGAGCCCTTGTCTGTGTCGTCGAATAGATCCTCCATGGCCTGGATTATCTCCAGAGACAACACATTGCTCACCGGGATGTCAGGAGCGATAATCTGTTGGTGAACGCGGCTGGTGTCGTGAAACTTGGTGGGTCACCTGAACGCTGTGATGACTTATTAGGATGGTGCTGATCACGCATTGCCGTACCCGTGTAGCGGACTTTTCGAATGCTATTCGCGTCGATCGAAACGCACCTACCGTGAATGGGGCAGTGGGGGTCATTTACTGGCAGGTGAGCAAATACGCGAGAAACGTTCAATTCATAGTCTGACTCTTGTTCTGCGTTGGGGTGCAGGCACCTGAGATGAGAGCGTAAGTATGCTTGGCTATTTCATTGACCATCGTTTCTGACCATTGTCTCGTAGTGGTCCCTACAATGCGCTGAAAGTCGATATCTGGTCTCTTGGGGCAACCGTCTGGGAACTCGCAGAGACTGTTCCTCCGTTCTCCATGCCTGCTTCCCCGTCAACTCAAATGTCGTTTGCCGTCCAAACTGCACGGCATGTTGGCTCGCAGTGGCCTCCGCTGACACACCCTCAACACTACTCGCGTGCGTTTCACGAATTTTTGAGACTTTGTGGGAGGGAATCAGCGGCGAGACCTGGGCCCGGCGAACTACTGAACGTCAGTTTCATTTTATGTCGGGGAGTGGTCTATGTTGGGAATACTGATTCAACTCTCGCAGACGCCATTCATCCGCAACGCCTGTGGGCGTACTGTCATATTACAACTCCTCTCACAATGTCATGCGATTGAGGAAGGCATGGCAACCAAGGAGGAATCTACTAGCCAACCACCATAGCGCTAGCTCCGCTCGTTCTGTTTTTGCATGCGTTATCCGTCTGGCGGTTCACGAGCATTTAGAGAACCTTTTTTTGGGGAGTTCACCTTCCCCCCATTGAGCATCGCGGACTGATTTTTGATTTATTTATCTCACTTGGTCAACACGTCATCTTTACGATCTCTCTTTGTTTTTTTTTTTTTCAATATATCATAGGTATCATTTGATCATCTCGTTTGGTTGTTCAATCGACTGTTATACCCTCATCCACACACGTGACCGCCTGGTTATGCAGAAGACGACTCGAAAGTGGCAGGAGAATCATGTTGATGTGACCAACTGTCTCCGAGACTATCACTCTGGGTATGATCTTTCCTGTTGCTCCCCCCCGAGTCAAAGTCGATCAGCATCGCCCTCTTTTTCGTGGCAAGTTATATATTTGGCGTCTCTGAGGACATGAGAGGCTGTTGTGGGAAGCGTGTCCACTGTTTGCGATGCGCTTTATGGTATATTGGAGGGTCCATTTACGGAATTAAGTCAAGGGGAATCTGGGGCGTGGTGAAACAAAAGCGAAAGCAAGAGCTGGGAATGCATGGAAGTTGAAAGGGAGAACTGCCCTTACTGCTGCTGGCTTGACCAAAGCGGGTGTAGACCGTAGAGAACGCGACCGAGGACGGCGCAAGGACGTTTCAACCCCAGGGCATTCGTAAGTAGGTGAGGTGCAAGGACCCAAATTACGTCTATGGGGGAAAACAGGCATCAGATTGAATCAGTCCCACCTTTTCGTCTGATTGTCAGATTTTGTCAAAACGATGACGAACCGGGTTTTGTCAATGTCACACAGTGCACTGTTGGGTTGTCAGCGTTAAATTCTCAGTTCTTTATACCCCCTTGACCAGTTTGACCCATCCGCCACTGTGTCATGGTGGTCGGAACGAGTGCTTAAAGGGCCGAGCCCCACTCTATGTGGTGAACCCGGCATGAGTCGAAGCTGTCGATGATATCAGTTTCCGACCTTTGGCCTTCCTCCGGGTCGGTCGCCATCTGCACTCTGCTGGGTGGAGATCCGATGGTGTAATTGGCCGCTTCGTGGTGTTCGTATATGAGTGAAATAATTAGAGAAAGACAACTTGACTTATCCTCGACAGCCTAGATGCGACTTGGACTCTTCACGCCATACGAGCACTTATAGAAGTAGGGGCCGCAAGCATGAGAGGGGCGCGCCTTACTGCCGTGACATCCTGCGTCAGAAAGTACCAACTGTTAGTCTTCTTCAAACACGACAGCTCCCTGCGCCCCCCACGACTGAGGAAAACGATTATTCGAGAAGGGCTTCATTGCCAGTGGAACTGGTGCAGGATGAGACAGTTCGCTCTCGAGGGCTACTGTGCCAACTGGTACTGAGCGCTGTGCCCGAGCTAGTCACCAATATCGTCGGGACCGCGTGGTCCCTGCCCGCTGCTCACGCTCGCAGTACTCCGATTAGAAAATTTAGGAACGTCGTGTCCGACTTGTGGCATCGGACCACGACCCAGACCTGTCCCTTTACCGCCAAGGATCGGGTGGCCCCCTTACAGTAGTAGGCAATGATCAGAAATGTCACAGGTACGTACCAATACAGTGTAGTTAGGAATTATGGGAGCTATAATCGCAAGTTTTGGACAGCTAGAATGACCAAGAATGAGTACTTGAGTGCCAGCCATGACCCAACCCCGCAAGACTCTAGATGTGTCGTGGATGTCAGGTTGGATGGCAAAGAGGTGTAAAATTGGCGAATCAATTCTGGGCCACCTGGCACGAGGCAAGAATAAGCAAAGTGGTTCTTTCGTGCCCGCCCACATCCGTCTGTCGCAGCGAGAGCGTTTCTTCTACTCGGTGCACCTCAACCCACCCTCGCACCTTGGCTTTCGCCCCTACTTACTCGTGGCAATACTCGTAATTCCTTCCTCTGTAACTACCCGCTGTCTCTTATCGTTTCATCCATCTCCTTCAACCACATGTCAGTGTCTGAAATAAACGGAATAGTACTGGACTCTTTTCCGCAATCATACAATGGGCTTGACACCATCGGATCAACTCGAACTGGATGGCAGCTCACTTTCCTGGCTCGTTTATGCTGATCCTCAATACCCGTGCTCTTCCCGAGAGTCGCTAGATGCCGCCCGACTGCTATGCACGACGTTGTCTCTACTGTTTTGAGACTGCCCAGGCTATTTACCTACGAAAGGGTTTTGGTGCTTGGTAGGTCCCTCGTTTTTCGAACCGATGTCTTACATTCCGAGTATGACGGTTGCAGGCTTCGGAATACTGTCGTTCCTGGGTTGTTCTAGATTTTGGTTTTTTTCCTTGGCTTCTACAATGACTGTATGCCTGCCTTGGCTGTCCGCGGATGGGGGCCCACACCTCGGAAGACAATAACACCTTGTTCGTTCGTACAGAGGAGTGCCATCGACGCCACAAACCTCTCGCGGTGAGGTAATAATCTCGGTTTTCGAGGCAATCAACTCACAATATGTGTAGGTTCGGGGAGTAGAACCACGCTAAAGTCGCGCGCCGAGGAAGTAGGTTGAATGCATAGAGCAACCGTTCTTCGCGGATCGAGACGCCAAGAAATGCAGGCTGGGCGAAGTGACCGCTGCTATGCTTCTGCGGGTCGAGAATCAGCCAAATGCTACATTTTAGTCGACAAAGACGGGAAGACACGCTCTTGTATCTACTTGGCAATGTTCAATCACAAGCACCGCATCGTGTGCACAGTAAAAGATCGGGGAAACCAAGGAGTCGCCACAGCGGTCGAGAGTACATAAACGTGATGGTGAGTACGGGCGACTCGCTCGACCCAGCGTTCCCTTCTCACATATACCCCTGCTTCGGTTTGCGGTTGTTGTCAGACATCCTCTCCCTGTATATTTCTTTTTTGCGTCAGCCCCGAGTTTTCCATGACAGAAGTCACCTATCAAGATGGGATCTCCGCGCACCCAACTTTGAGTGGTGCAGCCAGTGCTACCACCATGCCTGGTTTTACGGACATTAAATCGGAACGCCCTCCAAACGTTGGCTCAGCTACGTCCGGAGAGGATGACACGGAATCCTTGGCAACAGTCCACTCACCCAGTGACATACCCTGTGTCAGATCAGAGGGCTTTGATAAGCTGCCCTCATCACATCCCATTTCCACAGTCACGACTCAAACGGCCGAGAGTCCATTACAACTCACGGATCAGACGAACCTTCTCCCGTTCAGGAAAATTATCCCCGTGTTCGCGGGCCTTGCTCTGTGTGCCGCTATCTCTGCGTTTGACTCCGTCATTATAGCAACGGCTATGCCCACTATATCTACCTCGTTCAATGCCGGGTCTGTTGCATCATGGGTGCCATCTGCCTACATGCTTACCTCAACGAGCTCCCAACCGCTGTACGGTCGATTCAGTGATATTTTTGGTCGCAAATCAGCGCTGTGCGTAGCTATGGTGGTATACATGGTGGGAAACTTGGCTGCAGGTTTCTCGACGTCTATTGCCCAGTTGATCATCTTTCGGGGTTTCGGCGGTGTGGGGGGTGGCGGTCTTCAGAGTATGGCACAAATCGTCGTCTCTGATATCGTCAGCCTTCGGGATAGGTACGTTCTTTGCATTTCTGCGTGGTTTATGTGTCATAAAGTAAACGGTTCTTTCTCAGAGGTAAATATCAGGGTATAATCGCCGGAACTACTGCCCTAGGTTATGCTATAGGACCCCTGATTGGTGGTGTTCTGGCCCAAAAAGTGTCTTGGAGAGTATGTTTTCTTGGTTTTATTTTGGGAATACATTTATTTATCATAGGGTAGTGGTGTTTCTGGGTCAATCTTCCATTGTCGTTGTTTGGCATCTGTGTCGTTATCCTTGTACTTCCACTCAAGCCAGTGGAGGGTAATGTAAAGAAGTAGGTCTTAAATGACCTGCTTTCGTTGACTCTCTTACACCATGCAGGAAGCTCTTGGCGGTAGATTACCCTGGTGCTGTTTTAATTCTTGTTGGATCTGTTCTCATTCTTTTGCCACTCATTTGGGTGCGTGATTGCGGATCGTCTGATTTAATCATCATTAACATGGCACCCAGGGTGGTATCACGTTCCCATGGCATTCGCCCATCGTTCTCGGGTCGCTGTGCTCAGGAGTCCTCGTCATTTTTTTATTTTGCCTTTGGGAATGGAAAGGCGCGCGTTTGCCGATTGTTCCCAGTAAGTCACATCTTTTCATGTTGCTGAGGCTCGACTAATCAGTGATTTCCATGGTTAGTGTACATCTTCAAACACATCACTGTAACAGGTGTATATATCACCATGTTCATCAAGTATGGTTGTTCTGTATTATAGCCCGCCGATCTCTTATCCTGGTGGCTCTATCGCAGCGGTTTCGTGTTTTTCTCTTCGCTATACTACCTGCCGCAGTTTTTCCAAGTTGCACTGGGATATTCTCCGATCCGGTCAGGGGTTTTCTTACTTCCCGTGCTCGTGAGCCAATCGTTTGCAAGTTGGACCACGGTATGCATTTTTTTGTGACATTGGGGTCACTGCTGATCGTCATACCTGTATGAAAAGGGCTTGATCGTGAGTAAGACGGGGAAATACCGGGTATGTAATGCGCTGATGTGTCCTCTTCGAACGGCTGATCAGTGATCATCTTCGATTCCCCCACAACTAGACTAGCATCTATGTTGGATTCAGCGTATGGGCCGTGGGATGTGGTTGCTTGTCTACATTCACGGCATCTTCAAATAAAGCACTCCTTGTGGTGTATATGTTGCTCTCGGGCATGGGTGCTGGCCAAGTAAGACTCCCAATAAAGTTTGGAGTAGGATTATCATGAACTCATACATATGTTCCCCTAGACCCTGCAAACAACTACTGTTGCAGCTCAAGCGAGCGTTCCGAGACGGGACATGTCTGTGGTGACGGCTGTCAGAAACGTAAGCGCTCCCTAGCATGACCAACTCTTTACTGAGGACCACAAATAGTTTATCAGGCTGTTGGGAGGAACATTGGCTCTAGCTGTTGGATCGACGTTGATGTTGGTCAATTTTCTCTAAACTTTGCTGGCGACGAAACTAAACCGCTGTTCGTCGCAGTAACAATTCCCTCCGGACCGACCTTTCTTCCTTCTCGCTCTCCTCATCCGCGATTACTGCCATCATCAATGACCCTGCCATTCTTGGACAGAGCACGCCAGCATCCGAGCTCACACCACTAGGCCTGACATCTGCGATGGCCGGCTATGTGCTCTCGCACGGGTACACGACAGGATTCAAATTCGTGTTCATTCTCAATGCGTGTCTGGCTGCCGTTGCGGCGGTCGCCAGCTTTTTCATGATCAAACATACAGAGCTGACGAGGGGCGACGAAGAGAAACTCAGAGAAGAAGCGCTGACGGCGCTTCGTGGTCGTGGGGAAGCACAAAGCAATAGCGCCGAAAAAGCATAGGCTCTTGGCCGAAATGGAATCAATGAGTGAAAGTGATATGGACGTGGTGGGCATCGGCATTGGCTTTGGCGTTTGTTGGAATGCGAGTTGATACGACAATGAGGATGGCTACACCTGACGTTGACGTAATGTTATCCAGAGTGCTAAGCTTGTGGGTCTTGTTTCTGTTAGATGTTAGTTAGAGACACCTAGATAGAAAAGGAGTCTTGGGAACGGTGGTGGAACGTGTACGATGGACATTGGCTCAATCGTCTTGCGGTAACTACGTGCAACGGGCTTGCGCGTTAGAGTACGGGTTCATGAACGTGCAACTTGCATTCAATCCAACTGCGTGTAATCACCGCAAGCTGTCGACCGGACTTTGCTTGGCAGTGGACAAAGCGGCACTCCAAAGCGGCCATCGCCGTCGACACGTTCTGTGTGCACAGTCCAAGCGGTATGTTTCGGTTTCGGATCGAGTCAATCTTGACGGTTTTTATCAATGAATGAATAGCCTCATGGAAAGCATGGCTTCCCAATCCAGACCACTGAGGAATACCACAATGCATGCGTGCTGACATTCTTGTGGTGCTCAACAGGACGGCGAGTTAAATACTCAAACCTCGTCCTGTATGTACTCATCCTCTGCCGCCTTCCTGTGAGCCAGCCCACGTATCCATCTCCTCGCTACGTCAAGCGGGCATTCCTTCACTTCGTCTCGCACCCTCCCCCCTTCCTTCCTTCCCCCTCGAACTGCCCCAGTTTATGATGTGCGCCAAGCCTGGCATCACCTATGATTCGCTTTCCAGGCACTCTATACAGCATACCCGATTGGCTCGAAAGGCGAAGCATATGGATATGAAGAATGCAAAAATGGCATTGGACATCATATTTCGTCCATCGCTTCAGCTTTGCAAGCTGGCTCTTGGTCGCAGTGTTCTCGCAGCACTAAAACGACCCCAAAAACTCGGTGACAATACCTCGAGCACATCTTCTATAACTCAGAAGGTGATTGGATACGATGGTTTGAAAAGCAAACATGAAGCTGACTGGATGCCCAGAAAAGGGTTCGCTTTGACGAGCAGCCTGTCACCATCTCACGCAAGAGCTTCTTTGAAAGAAGCAGGAAGGATTCTACTTCCTCTCCTGCACGCCCCTGTCTCATTATTCGCGTGCGTCGTCTTTCTTTGGTTGCGATATTCATTATTTATTCGGGTGCAGGACTACGACGACTTGTGTCCTGAACCCCCGAAGCCCCCACTCGAAGCAGACTGTCGGTCCATCTACGAAGACTGTCTAGCAGATTACCCAGGCTTTCTCGCCGACCTTCAAGTTTTCGAAGGCGATGAACGGTCCGACATGCGGCCCCTCAAATGCATCCGCAGATCTGAATTTTATGAGACTGAGTCTGGCATCGCCACGTTTGATCGGACAGGCTATGCAAACTACTGCCTCTCCAGGTGGCTCGATAAGCAACGTGAAGAAGCACGGGCACCGAAGAAACTCGTGTTCGAAGAGCCTGCGCTTCTGCCCTGGCCAAGTCGTACCCTACAACCACCATCAAGGGACCCACCTGCCGTGGTTCGTTCCATGCCACCACTACCCTCACCTACCTGTGCGCCCCTACGATCTCTTCCCCAGCGCATGTGGAAGCTCATCGAGGACGAACTTCAAAACGCTCTGGTTGTGCTCACCATTGGGCTCTTCATTCATATATGCTTATTTCTTTTTCTTTTGTATGACATCCTGACACGGGGTCTTATTCCATCCGATGACTGATTCCTATCCTCTTACATGCGGGTTTTCTTCTTCTATTTCTGGCATGTGGTGTTCTTTCGGGCTACTTGGGGTCGCTGGGTGGTCTTTCGGTTTTAACTGTATACATTATCCTTTCTCGTTTTTCTTACTGTATCATTAGTAACATCTCAGTCCTAGTCCCACTTGTATCAAGCCATTTTCGTGGAGTCTCCATATTTCCCTCTCCCGAATCTAGAGGTACAACTCGACACGTACATCAAGTATTCTGAATGAATGAATGGAATGAATCTTGTAGGTGCAAACTCCGTTTGTATGCATCACGTGCCCCGACCTGTGCGATAAGCGTTTATCGTTTATTGTCATCATGCACTGGCATTGCCACTTGGTTCAATCTCAACGCAATGGCGGACGCCAGTCCCTCCACCTCAGACAGCCAGCCTCGCGGACGCGGTAGAGGCAGAGGCAAATCAAGAGGCGGTCTCGGTAAATACCTTCGCGCGCGTGGACGAGGAGGTCCTTCATACGGACGCCCTGCCGAGTTCACGAAACGACTCGTCCTAGAGGACGAAGAACCGGATGAGCTCGACCCTGAAGAAGCTGAAGAGGTTCGTCAGAGGTACGCAAAGCGTCAGCTCGTGTCCAACGTAGATCGGTATGTGGAAGAGGAACCCCAGCTGGATTCGGACGGTACGTGTTTGTTTTTCTTGTTTTGTCGGTTGAGAGGTAGGGAGTTTACGACGTGTTTTAGGAGAGGAGATCGAGGAGCCCGAGGTCGATCTATCTGCGTTTTTGGAAAAGCAACGACGGTCGGGTTCGGATCCGGCGCTGGCGCTTCCCGGCGCACCGGCCTACGTGCGAGAGGAGGACGAGGACGAGGTGGATGGTTCGCTGGCACATATCACTTCTCACCGGGGACCTGCTTTACAATCGAAAAAGGGTCGCGTGCAGACGATCGAATGGGACGAATCGCTCGAGCGGATGAGTCGCGAGAAAGCTGCGGCGGAGGCGAATCGGGGTGCGTCCGGTGCTCGTCACAGTAAACGAACGCGCGTCAATGATTCTTTTCTTCCGTTCGTTATTTGTTCGGTCGATTAGGCCTAAAGGAAAGGTTTCGAGCAAAGGCGGGTACGCTCAGAACGAAGCCGATGGCCCCCAAGGAGCGAAAGCAGGGTGCGTGTGTCACCCCCGTTTTTTTTCCGTTTGGGCCTCCATCGCTTAGCGTCTTGAAGAAAATGATATCGTCGAGGCACCACCTTTGCCTACGGAGGGTATCGTGACGAAGGATCCGAAGGGCGAGATGCAAGATTTCCTTGATGATCTGCTGGGATAGGACCCCGGTAGAAGCGGGGTGACGACGATTCCGTTGTGCTTTAAAGCGGTTCATACGTTTCTTAACGTTGTATCGTCGGGGAACCTCTCTCACTTTCTAGACAGTACCTGTAAGTGCTCAGATTCTGACCTCTCGGACGTCTGTTCCATACATGATCCTGACACGGGTGGGTAAACTTCCCCTATCCGTTCTGAGCTTTGAGGTTTCTAGCGTAAATTTCTGTAAACCCGGCGTCGAATTGGGAAGGATGACAAGACACCACGATGAATGCTGAAAGGGCAGAGTATAGTCAACAAAGCAACTTTGCTTCGTATTACTCTTCTCCAGTCTTCCTTTGTAGACGAGATATCGAGTAGGAATGCATTACGGGTACGGCATCGCAGAGGCGTACGTGCGTAAGGAAGTTTGTACAATGAAAATCAAAAGTATGCGTATAGGGTGTTTCTGTGTATGGTATGGTAGGGTCACTATAAAGGTCGAAGAATGAGTGCGTCTATATCGAAGGTCTGATCAAGGTAAGGAATACAACGGAGTGAAGGATTGCCAATCGTACATGTTCGTCGTGACGTGAATATCGTTGTGCGATCTTGCGCATAGTATGTGGGGGAAAAGACAAGGGAAGAAAATCGAAAAATGGCTACGAAATGAGAGCAGTGCCTCAAATGGCGTTGGAGTACTGACTTCGCACTGTGATACGAACGCTGTCCACCGATCGGGATTCCTGCAGCGCGCGGTGCGTAATTGGAAAGATACTGGGTAGGCTGAAGGGGCGATGATATGCTGGAATGGTCGAGCGGTCTGCGGACTGGACAGTAATGGGTGTTGAATTTGTCACGGTAATCTCCCTTGCGTCCATGTCACCTCCAGTGCATGTAGTCGTGGGGAATGGCAGCTGGTCTTGTGGAGAATAACTCGGAAGAGACGGCGAAGAACAACCAGCTGCCTTTTCGACATCAATATCAGAGCATCTCGCCGTGGAAGACACGAATGAGCCGGTGTGTTTGACGTGTGGAGAGGTGGTAGGAGCATATACAGCCAACGATCCGATGGAAATCTTTTTGTCGAAGCCCAGCTTGTACCTGGCGAAAGGACAGCTTAGTGATGCGAAAGCATGATATAGAGACAACAAACTTTCGGGGCATATGAACGGGTATTTCAGATGCAGGCTTGTACCCGAAGAACTTGGCGACACGCAAGAAGCCGGCGCGGTAATGTTTGCGAGCCTCGGTCCCAAAGCCAAACAAGCAGAAGAACATGAGCGCAGAAGCAGGGAACAACCAACGCGTCAGCTCCACCGAGAGCCGAAAATTGGGATCACTGGTCCACTCGACGACAGGGAATTGTCCGACGTGCGAAAAATCGTAATGCACGTTAGCCCAAGATATCCACGGTTGAATCGGGACGCCTTTGTTGGCGATGTAGATACTGTATACGCTGATAGGAACCGTGGATACCATTTCTGAGATGGCCAGCATCATTAAGCGAATGTATCGGCTCATGCTCAATGAGCTGTGGGTTGACAGAAATTGACACAACTCCAATCGGCGCAAGTAAAAGGCGCGCAATGTCAGCGCTAACAATTGTTAAGTAGGCCGGAGCGAGTCGTACATTCTGGACTCACCTGAGAATACAAATGAGATACACCCCAGGAGGGTGGGCCACATGAATACGAGGAAGTAAGCCGGAAGGGTATTGTAGATGGCAGGATAGCAGCCGACATCTTCCAAAATGTCAAAGCGATGGCCTGTTTGGAAAATCAGGAATGACCATCATCTCTCTCGGGCTTACACGCACCCTGGACGACGTAATCTGCAAGGCAACGGTCAGCATATGAATATTCTGGAGGGTATGAAAGCACCCACGTAGCGCCATGACGAGAATTGGAATTCCGAAAGCGATACATGAATCAAGAATCACAGCTCGACGTTTCTGTGTGGAGATTATTATCTGAAAAAAAGCATGCTAATAGGACGTACATCCTGACGGGTCACGACGGTCGACTTGATGGCAGAAATAACGTACAGCCGCCTGCTGAGGCAAAGTCCGGCCGCGGGAATACCCACACCAGCACCGAGCAGCATTTTTGAAGCTGAGGGAATGAGAAGATGGCAAACGGATCAATAAATACTAGACACACAAATGTCACACCACACGGGAGCCAGGTTCAAAACGGTATTCCTCCAGATGACCGAGTTAATAAACTCCAAGAGGCAAGCAACCGACGCCCAGATGATGTAGGCGCAGGTGCCAACATTCCAAGCTTGAATATGCCATGGGAGAGGGATGAGAACAATGAAGAAACTGAAGAAGGCAAACACGGAGAAAAGAGTATAGGTAGGATTGACGTTCACGTCCATGACGGAGAGGAAAGAAAGGAACAAACCTCACGGAGAGTTGTCAGGTTTGGGCATCTTTATTGGCCACAAACAAAGGACGGAAGTTGCCAATCGATCCTTTGTCCTGGTACCTTGGTGTCGTGATCCCATTTAAAAACGAGTCGCCGCTATTACGCAGCCACACAGCATGCCACCATTGTGTGGCCAACGCACGATGCAAGCGGGCTTGAATGCTTCCTAAGAGTCACTGGGAGGTAACACATAGTTATGGTTTTCCACTGGCTCGCCACCACGACAGTGGCATTCACACGATCATGAATGCAAGCTTAAAGTCTTATCAGCCCCAATTAGCAGTCACATAGATCGCGGCAGTTACCGGTAAACTACTTCCGTTACGTGACATGCACGGCATCCTTATTTATTTATTCCACGGGCCAGCTCGTATCCAACGCGAATCGGTATGCGGAGGAGGAACTCCAGCTGAGTTCGGACGGTCACGGTGCGTGTTTGTTTGGGCGATAACGATGGCGGTATGGTTTGGTTTGTTGACCTGGGTCGTAATGTGTTCAGGAAAGGAGGTCGAAGAGTCCGAGGTCGATCTATCAGCGTTTTTCAGATCTGGCACTGGCGCTCTGTGGAGCATCAGACGCATAGGACGACGACGACAAGACAGACCATCCACTGGTACATATCCCTTTTCAGCGGCAACTGCTTTGCGATAAGATGGTCACATACAGCCAGTCGGGTGGGACGAATCGCTCGAACAGATGAGCCACCAGAAAGCTGACATTTACCAGCGCCTGTGTACATAGTAGGCGAACAAGCCAATGATTCTTTGCGTTTGCTACGCATCGGGGTGGGGGGAAAGACTTACCGACGGAGACAGGGTATATACTTGCTCGATGGTAGGCCAGGTACTGAGATCTTTGGGCAACTGCGGGTGCCGCACACCATCTAATCGGGTAGGTAGGCCCCTGAATCTCTTAATCAATGACCTCGAGGTTTGTAACATACAAATCGACTTTTTCTTCGTATAATCAGTGCTTGAATGTGTTGTTCGCATTCGACTTCACCCGCCTTGCATAGCACGGAAAAAGCGATGATTGGGTGCACGCGGCATCAGTAAGCAAGCCGTATGCCGAGTAGATTATTTAGTAGGTAAACTAATTTCTTTCCCGGACCCGTTTTATTACATAATGCACAGCATCTATTACAGGTTACGTCTGAAAATAATTTCCCTGCATCGTGAACGTCTGTCTGTAACGATGTGCATGCAAAAGATATCGACAAATTCTGTCACTGTCTCCATTGCAAACTCGCATTGCAAACGTTCAAGTTAAACACATGCATTACTCTTCAAACTCCGACTAGAAATACAAAATCCTCCTTTGATTTTCTGTGCAGCCACCATCTCTCTAGACGATTGTCCGCGAACGAACAACGACTCAGTCATGCGGCGGAGGCGACACGGCAGCCCCAAATCTTCTTCTGTGAGCGACACCGAGTACTTCAGCGACAGTGCAGGCCATACTGTCGAGCGACCCATCTCTGCCACCGGGGACAGTCTTCCTTCCCCCTCCGAACATTACGCTTCGGAGGTCGACTCTCCCGCCGAAGAATCAGATAGCCCTGTTGCATCTGCATCGACGCTTCCACCACCACCCACGATACCCACACCCCAGTTTTTGGATGAACTAAACGTGCCAGCTGAAACAGAATTGCCCGATGCCGTCAATGACCGTGCCTGGTATGAATTCGACCTCTCGGTGGTCCTCGCCCTACTCTCCCCAATCGTAAACTGGCTGACTGGGAGTGATCACGTCAAAAATATTCTTCTTATTCTTCTCCTCGTCTTCTACCTTCACCAAATCATTGAAGGTGGGTCCCCCCTTGTCGCCATTGTCTTTTGATCTCTGGAAAATGATAATCTCTCAGTCCCTTGGAGCCTTTACCTGGCATCAAGACCACGCCGCACACTCCGTACCCCGCCCCAAGATTATGCTTCCACTGCGGTCAAGTATCATCGTGCCGCTTTGTCTGAACTGCGCGCACTCGAGATCTTCTATCTCACCTTATCCGTCCTGTCTCCTTTTCTTGGTGCTGCATTCCTCCGCACGGTCGTTGTCTCCTTCTCTGGCCCATCGACTATGTCCTGGTTCAGTCTATCTCTTTTCGTGCTGGCGACCGGAATGCGTCCGTGGAAGCACGCCATTCAACGTCTTCGGGAACGGACCACAGACTTGCACACCGTCATCCACTACCCTCCGTCAGATGCACAGAAAATGGAGATTTTGATAGACAGAGTTGCACAGCTGGAAGCCGAGCTCAAGTCTTTACGGAAACAGTCCAAGTCTTTCAACTCGGATATGTACGAACACCTGGAGGACGCAATCGAGATGATGGAGATAGCGGGGCGTAGGCAGGAGAAGAGGGCAGAGGTTTTCAAAGCTTTTGTAGAGGGAAGGTTGATGAAACTGGAACAAAACGTCGAGGCCCTTTTAGAACGAATGGAGATTCGTGCCGACAGGCCCGCCTTCTACAGAGTCATGGCTCAAATCTCCACGGTTGTCTCGGCATTGATCGAACAACTATCCCCGATCCTTCCTACTTGGGTTGTGGTGCGTTGTCGAGGTACCGTTTCCCGGTCCCCTCGATCTTCCCCGAAGATGGGTCGTTCCCGCTCTTCAATAAAACTCGAGACTATACCTGAGGTTGCCACATTTCAGCCCAAGCATTCCGTACAGTCTTCCCGTTACCTTCACATCCCAGGCCTTGGTCTTGTTTTACGTATCGGCGACCTTGCGACGTTCCCACTCCGCCGTGTAGTCGCGTATCTTCTCGCAGGACAAATATACACCCCCCGCACACACACATCATTGTCCTAGTTCCCCGGTCGTACTAGCTCCCTTCACTACACCTTCATGATAACGTATCCGCAACATGCACGCTCTCGGACCTCCTATCCTTTTTATTGTATCTTTGCAGGGCTGTTATGACATTCGTTCAAGAGTGTATCCGTACTAGTATTCATTCCGCCGACAAATCAGGCCCCCAGTGTGGAGAACCTGGGAATTGGTGTCATAGTTTGTGCTACCATATCAGGTGATTACTTTTATACCTGCCATTCTTGGACTTACTCCTGTCCCTCGGACGAGATCTGCTCTTGTACTTTCCGTGGAAGTGGGTTTGTCAGTCCGAAAAGGGCCATCACACAGCAATGTTGTGGTACTACCTTTGTGTTCTGGCGCCGCGTTGAACTACGGGAGTGAGGATTTAAGCTTAAGTATGATTCCCCAGTGCGGCGGAAGCTGCCTCGTCCCTTGTTCCTCGGCTTGTATTGTCGCTATGTATCCAGAAATTCCGGCGCTGTCTTTCATTTCTGTTGCATTCACCCTCGTGCCGCTGATCTGGTATCTCCGTGCTCGCAACATCGCTGCTGTGGCCATTGGAATATGGCTTTCGGTTACGAATTTGACATACGCGGTCGATGCCTTGATCTGGGCTGAAGACACTGACATGGCAGCGTTGGTATGGTGTGACATCTGTAAGTTGGTCTTTACCGCCTATCTCTTGTTCTGACCCGTGGACTCTCTGAAGCAACGAGTCTGATTACCGGTTCGCGTATTGCGCTGCCTGCGGCATGCCTCTCCATCTGTGTCCATCTCGAACGTCTGGCCTCTTTTTGTCAGACCTCCACGCCTCAAGCGAAGCGACGACGTATTATATTCGAATGTTTGATGTGCTTTGGGTTACCAATCGTGTACACTGCTCTGCGTACGTTTATCCTGAACCCTTTTAATCGCTTCCACTCAAACGCAGAATATTTGGTAGATCTGACGGTTCAACCTCGTCGATTCGATCTATTTTATGGTTTTGGTTGTCGACCTGCTACTTATCCTGCCGTTGCGACCATCTTCTCTGTTATGATACCCCCGCTGTTGTTGACTGTTGCGACGATCGTTTGCGCTGGTGCGTCCCGCCCTGTCGCAAGCCCTAGACTTGAACCTATATACCATCACAGGAATTGCTTGGCGTCATTTCCTTGTCCATGGCGTCCAGTTCTATGGGAAGAGGAGTTCCATCTCCTCTCTTACACGCAGCTTGTATCTCCGGCTCGTCGGGATGGCGTTACTGGAAGCGGTACTCTCTGCTCTCTTGGTCGCCGTTGTGATGTGGAGTGTACTATTTCCAGGGATAGCCCCCATAGGGAATATGACCAGGAATTTGAACGAGGTCCTTGTATGGGGCCCTGATGCGATTACCAACAACATTCGGACTGTGCTCGAGATCGAATGGTCTGTGACTGTGGTCCAATCGGTCGTATTCTTTGGGTTGTTTGCTTGTCGGATGGAAGTTATGCGTGGAGTATGGGAGCAGATTCGCTCGTCTCTCTCGTCTCTGCGATTACTGAGAAGGCTGGATCCGCTCGGACGAGGTACTTCAGAATCATCATCGACATGGTATGCGGAGACATTATTGATCAGGACCAACCTTTGCTGACATGTTTGCTAGCCCCTCTGTGCCAACCCTCCCTATCACGGAGGTAGATTTATCACTGATTATCCAGTCCGCCAGCACGTTCACTCCATACAGTCACTCCATGGAAAAGTCCCTCCCTTCAAGACCCGACTCATCACGCACCCCTTCTCCCGTAGAGAATGCGCCAGAGGACGTTGTGATCTCTGCCATCGTCCCAGCTATGATCCCCCTCGAGTCACCGTCCCGCGCTTCGGCCATCGCATCGTCGCACAACTCACTCGAGTCCGACTTTGATCCCAGCCTGCTTGTTGTTCCTCTTGACGCGTGGCCTCGAACACCGACGTCGATCCCTGTTCGTCCTCCCCGCCGCTCCTTGAGCGCGGGATACATCCCCAAGGAGAATCCGAGTCGGTTTGATGTGAATATTCCCTTCCCCCGGGCCAAACAAGCCGTACATGTTAGATCATCTACCGCTGGCTCTTGTACAAGACCTCCGGGGTGCGGATTGGGGAACCGCCAGGCGATCTATGTGACAGTGTTCAAGGAAACACGGTATGACCCCGCCCTGCCCTCTCCTTTCTTTTCTTCTGGTGTATATTAGTCCGTCCGTTTTTTGCGCCTTTTTAGAAGCTCGGATGCTTTCTAGGAAGTGTGTACACACACTGGTGTTATTCCGCTGGGTAATCCTGGAGCGTCCGATTCGAGACTAGGTTGCAAGCCTGCATTCGAACCCGCTTCGCTTCTTCCACTCTTTGTAGCCCTAGCACGTGAAATTTAGCTTTCGTGTAGATCAGTGTCGCTCCTCTGTAGCATTACCTAGGATAAATAGCCTTGCGGGCAAGGTGATGTCAATGTAAGTTAACATTCCTGATGTGAGCTCGTGAATGGATTTGGTTGAGGTCGTTTGCTTCGGCGGTCGGGCAAGATTAGCAACCGCCTCGCAACCACCTCATTGTGTATCCCGCGCCAATGTCTCATGTCTGGCCTCACACAACTGACAGCTTGTTGCTTAATCCTGAACCCCCATCCTCAGACTAACCATTATACTTTCATCAGTCCGTGCAGTCGTGAGAGGTCCTGGCTCCTACGGTGACTAAAATCCTTGTCCTCGAGCGCGCTCTGTGACAACCGTCGTGCGAGTCCCCGACATTCGATGGGATGGCGATGCCTTGTATTCTATATTGCATGTAGTTGCGGGGTCGTGAGCTTGTTGCCTGGATCCTTTCGGTGTCGAGCTTTTTGCCAAAGGTATGATCATTTCTTGGAATATGGATGGTTTTGTGACCTTCGCGGTTTCCTTCGCCCCTCAGCTGCTTCTATCGTTTGGCGCTGCCGGCTGACCTCACCCGCCCGCTTTGCATGCAGCCTTTCAATGCTGCCAGCTCATGAACTCTATCTTCCGAACCATTCGCGTTTCAGCAGCCGCTCTACTATCGACGTGAGAATTGGTGTGCCATTCGTTACCCTGCTTGGACGGGCAAACATCACTTTCATTGGCCTTGTGTTCTATCAGTTTTCATGGATCATGGGACGTTGTTACATGTGCTCCCCATGCATCGACTGCCGCATTTGGTGTGCCACCGTTCACGTTGCCATTTCGGACCACAAACGGATTTCTCAATTTGGGCGGTGGTTTGTGTGTCGAAATGGGAAAGTGGCGACCACAGCCGACTGCAAAGTGGACGAATGACACCTGCCTCATGTCACCCAACACAAGGGGACATCCAAATCCGACTACAAGGTATACATCATCTCACCAAACCTTTATTAGAACCTCTCAGGACTAGGGTCCTCTACCGACATCTCCTCCCCATCAAATCACCAGCGCTCCGACTCTGGTCAGCCCCGCTGAGCGTCCGAATATATCATCTACAACTGTGTTGAGATGATCGCTGATGCGCCCAATTGGTTTTTCTCCACGTGTTCCTTCGTCGGCTTCATACTATGCATGATTCCCCTCCCATGGCATCTTGAAGGTAACGTTATCGCCCAGAAACACCATACCCTTGCTAACGTACTATCCAGCCTGGAATACGGGCACTTGCCTGTACATGATATGGACGGGTTTGGCATGTCTGAACTTCTTCATTAATTCGGTGATTTGGAATTCGGACGTCATCAACAAGGCCCCAATCTGGTGCGACATCTGTAGGTGTCCCACCATTCTTTGCTTCCTGGACGGCGCTCACCAACGGTGCAGCCTCCAAGTTTATAATCGGAAGCGCGGTGGCCATTCCTGCAGCATCCCTCTGCATAAACCGTCGTCTGTACCAGATCGCCGCCGTTCAGTCAGTAACGAAGACGAGTGCACAGAAGCGACGTGATATCATGATTGATCTGGCTATTGGTCTCGGCATCCCTCTACTCGAGATGATTCTTCGTGAGTGCTTCAGAACAGATTCAAGCAGCATTGTTTGCTCACTCCCCATCAGACGTCGTTGTACAAGCCCATCGTTTCATTATTGTTGAAGAGTTTGGCTGCTTTCCCTTCACTTGGAACACTCCGCTGGCATACCCGCTCGTCTTTGTCTGGCCTGTCATCATTGGTCTGGTATCAGCATTTTATTGCAGTACGTGTTGTCAGGATGTTTGGTAGTGCCGCTCTAATTGCATTTTGTAGTCCGAACTATTCGTGAACTCGCCGTCCGACGAGCACAGTTCAAGGAGTTCCTTTCGGCCAACAAGAACTTAAGTTCCAGCCGATATTTTCGCCTCATGGCTCTTGCCGGCGTTGAAACGCTCCTCACCATTCCTCTGGGATCCTACATAATATATTCCAATGCGTCCCTGGCACCCTTGCCTGCCTATGTAAGCTGGAGCTACGCCCACGACGACTTTGGTGCAATCGAACAAATCCCTTCTGTTGTGTGGAAGCAGGATTCATTGAGTATCGGCGGTGTTGAGTTGACTCGTTACTTCGCCGTTCTCTGCGCGGTCATTTTCTTTGCCTTTTTCGGGTTTGCGGACGAAGCAAGGAGGAATTACCGCCTTGCATACGTGTCGGTCGCAAAACGGGTTGGTCTCTCCACCGGATCCATATCCGCCACCGGAACTTGGACTCCCAACGGGTACGTCAACGAATTTAACTCTGATATCACTTTGGGGCGCTCAATCTCACGCATCATTTTCTCGCGACAGTACCAACCCAGATACGTCCTACAACAGCCGCTCTGCCACCATGCCGGTCTTTATCACGCAACGAACGGAGAAGAAGCGCGACTCGCTCGTGTCGTTTTCGTCGCGCATGTCGTTGGCAGATTACGGTGGTGCATTGGCGGACGTGAAAAAGTTGCCGTTCTCGCCCACGTCCACGTCCGCAGGATCGATATCGAAGGAGTCACTTCCGAGGTCGCCTGTGGATTTCGATAGTGTGCCTTTACCCTCACTTCCCGAGGCTTCGCTCGATAGGAGCGCGCCGCCTCGGTACACGCCCGACGCAGTCTGAACGTGCTCTCTAGCCTTCACTGTTCCTTTTTAGCCGCACCGTCTTGGATTTAGCACCAGTTTGGCGCGCGCACACACTTGGTTTCACTCTTACGGTTCCAGTGTCGTCGGATCCCATCTGTCCGTTCCGGTCACTTCTGTATTGTTAGCGAATTTCCACTCACTCTCGATGCCTCGCTCTTCTCTTAAATGTACACTCATGTTGGATACCCCCCCTCCCTCGGTTGTGACATCCCACCCGCGAGCTATCTTCTTTCGGACTCTCCCTAGACAGTGTAGCATTGTTCACAGGAATATATAATACTTGAAATCAATGGATTGTTCGTCCTAAAGTATGGCGTCCTTCAACATCGCGTCCGTTCTGACACCGAAAACCGTTCAATACTATCACTGCAAAATCCGTACAGAAGTGCAAGCAGCGTGCATGGTAGCATATGTGTACAACACCGGCACGGGAAGCTTGCTTAGGCCGGCGTAAGTCCAGTGCAATGACACTACATCAATCTCTTTGCCCATGCCTGTCACGCCTCCCCAAAGTTCTTTCAAGCAATGCATCACGCTCGTTACTTGACTCTTCAGCACCAGCTGCTGAAAAAGAAGTATGAATCTACCTCGGGTGGACACTATCATTCGAGTTGTTCAACCATGTCCTACTGATTAGCGGCGATTGATGATGAATCGCAATCAATCGCCATACGTCCAACCCTGACATACGAGATTAGGATCAGTCGACCTATTGGGCGGCTCCATTCCACGGTCGTAAAGGTCCGTAAACCACTCCGCCCGCATATTTCATTTCATTCGTCTTTGCAGATGGGCACACCGGAGCCCGAAAACCCATTTCTGGCACCGGCAGCAGAAGCTCTCATGGACTGAGCGGGTATATGTCGAAATGGGAATGGCGGCGCTGTCAAGTCGGGTGAATGATTCCACGCGAGACAAGGGAACATCCAAAATGGACTACAAGGTATACATCATCCCACCAAACCTTTATTAAGACCTCCCAGCGCGATGAACCGTGTAGCGATCCCCCCCTTCCCGACCCGCTAGCGCCCCAACTCTGGTCAGCCCTTGCGTTCAAATATATCATCTACAACTGTGTTGAGATGGTTCCCGATGCACCGAACTGGTTCTTCTCGACCTGTGCCTTTATCGGCTTCATACTATGCATGATTCCACTTCCTTGGCATCTTGAAGGTCGTTTTATCGTCCCGGAACACCGTACTCTCGCTGACGTACAAACCAGCCTGGAACACGGGCACTTGCCTGTACATGATATGGACGGGTTTGACATGTCTGAACTTCTTCATTAATTCGGTGATTTGGAATTCGGACGTCATCAACAAGGCCCCAATCTGGTGCGACATCTGTAGGTGTCCCACCATTCTTTGCTTCCTGGACGGCGCTCACCAACGGTG
>JBBPNW010000296.1:0-21084 GCA_038091115.1 Rubroboletus rhodosanguineus
AGAGCCTAGGGGGGGCCAAGCTTCAAACGAAAATCGCAAGAACCTAACAAATTGCGATGTCACAGCCTGAGCCTGACGCGCAGCACCACTAGTTGCCACCAGCCTTGTGCAAACAGTGCAATGTGCGCTGGCAGGTTTTCGCGCTGACAAACCTCGAACCGCAACCTCTGCCTGTTCAGCAGACTGGAACGAAGAAACGTTACAGCAAGATTTTGACCATTGCGCAACTTACTCTCGGGGGGCCGATCTTTTTTCTTTTGTAATTACCTTTCAAAGACAAGATCGCAAATCGTGTCTGTGCTTCAGCGTCAAATTCGCCCCCCCCTCCGTGCCTACCGGTCTCAAATCGCGCCCGTATCAACGCCGTCACTCGTGCGGCGACACACGTACTACACAGGTTTTTCATTCACCAACCACTGCGGCTGCTTGTGATGCCGCCATATTGGGACACAATGGCGTCCTTAAAAGAACCTGTGCCTCATGGATATCCCGCTGAATTCCATGGCCTCGCAAATCACCCCGTCGTCCACCGAGCAAGAGGTCCGGGCCTTGGTTACATTGATGGAACAACTACATATTTGCAACTATGTCACAGGTGAGCAACGCGCTCGGGGGCGAGAGAACGTGGTATTTACAAACCTTTTCAGTCTCCGCGTTGGTATTCATGCTGTACGATATCATAATCAACCTGAAAACAGAGGTACATACGTTCATCGTGTTGCTGTGTTGGGACAGGACAGACGTGCTACCACCAGATAGCTTTAGTCTGGGGTTACCGCCAAAACAACGAACCTGCTAGTCCACCCCACCGTTTTCGTAGAGCCAAGCAAGTTCTTGTCCATCTGCTTTTCATTTTGTCTCGGTATTACGGCCTTATCTTCTTAACGTGCGTTGTATTGTGACTACTCCTCGATCTACCAAGTTTCTGGATTGGACTAATGCAGGATCATGTTCGCTGGTATGCTTCCCTTTACTTTACTACTTCACAACTGATGTTGGATAGTCAACAATACCACGGGACTCTCGGTCACGGTCTGTTACAATTTATTTATCTCAAACATTGATTTCACACTGATGAATCGCACAGTTGTAGGTCTCCGTTTCCTCTTGAAAACATTTCGAACGGGCGCTACCAACTATCTAGCTGCAAGAGATATTACTATTACCTTATTCTGTAGGGCCGGGGAGTGTTGTGATCGATACGCCGCCAATTAGTTATCCATTTCTAGCGCAGGAACGGTCTTGTATGTGACCATCGTCAATATCATCCTCGCCATGCGGATCAATGCGCTGTATAGAGGGAACCACTGTTGTGGGGTATTTCTTGGCTTCTTGGTTGCCGGTGAGTTCCATCTTTGTGGAGCATTGCAATCGTCTCAGCCAACTTTTTAGGTGAATTTTTGGTTTGTGGTCAGATTCCGTGTACCCGACACACCTCACCGTGCATTCCGCGTTGCAATAGGTGGAGTTTTCAACATGTGCCGTCATGGCCGTGCATACCACAGCTGAAATAGTGACCCCCCCGTTCTGGATCCCATGGCCGGGGTGCATGACGAATTCGCGTACTACGCCTGCCCTCACCCTCGTGAGCTGGTAAGCTAACGGAGAGTTCTATCGAGTTGCTTGAAACGCTGATGGCAACGTGAAGGCTAGTAGCACTTGTTGTCTCCAGTGAGCCAACATGACCCGTGTTGATTGCGTATCTGACATACCGACCAGCCGTTTTTTGTGTCATGACGTTGAAACACACCCTTTTTGACAAACACGAGGAAAATTCGACCTTGCAAGACATGTTGAACCTGGCTCCTAGAACAAGGGTCCTCTTGTACGACGGCGTTACCTTTTATTTCCTGTAAGCTGTCGGTTCCTCTGACTTCCGTCTTACAAATCCGGTTATATAGAACTTTTGGTAAGGCGGCCGCCACACGTGGAGAAGGACTTCCACTCACATCATGGCCCTGATAGTTATCGTGTTGGTCTCCACCGTTGTCCTGACCGTCGTACAAAATGAACTGTCGGTTTTACCCGTTCCGTAAGTTCTTGGCGCATATCCCTGTCATCCTTTCGTCTTCTGGCCTGAAATGTACACATGCAGGCTACTCGTTGCAATATATTCCTATTGCGTGAGTACCAAGTCTGATATATCCATGATGTGCCTCGTTGCATGCGTGCCTCATTCGCTTCCACAAAGGCTTCTCGACTCATTTTCAACGTCAGAGCGGTCGAGGACGAGCTCTGTCCTGCAGACGTGCCAGACGATCCGGACTCGCTTCCCCCGGTACATTTTCTGACGTCGCCCAGCGAGCCCGGCGAGCAGCTCGTGGCATCCTCATCACGAGTCTAATTCAAGACGTGGGTCATTATATCGCTCCCAGTTCTCGGTTCAAGCCGCGTTCGTCATCGTTGCCAGCATCGTTGCCATGGGTGAACCCACCGGCGTCCGCCCGCAGATGTCCAAATAGGAACAATCGGGGACAGGGCATGACCATCGCCCAACGTCCACCACCACGACTCTCCTTGTAGCGCTAGCCCGTTTATTCACTGTCCACTCCACTCCAGTGCTTCAGCCCGATCGATCCCACATCTTTATTGTATCCCTAGGCCTCACCGTCGCGCGCCGTATCATCGTGTGTATCCCTTCCATTTTCATTTCATTTCATTCCGACCGTTTGTTTATTTCGTGTCGTACCGTACTGATGTGATCGTTCTTACCTACCGTACCCTTTACCTTTGGCTTTTTATATAGACTCTGGGTCGGTTGGGTGCCTCGCCGGTCGCTCGTGTTTTCTCGATCACATGGCTCCCCAATCACCATTCATGTGCCTCATTGGCGCTCACCACGCCAACGGCCCGGAGGGCGAGATGATGGATATGATACGCAGCGTGACGCCAATGTGCATGTTCCGGAATAGTCGAGTAATTTAACAATCCCTTTATCCAGAGAGACGTGGCGCAGTCCTTCCATGCCAGCGAAAAACGCACAAAGCCTTGGAGTCTCCAAGTGTCCAGACAGAATGGCGAAGTCGCACATCTCATCGTCAAACCAGCGTGCGATTACCTCGACCGAGTACATCCATGACTGAAAACAAAACAAAGATCACATCTATCAAAGACGACATCGTTGAAGCTGTGGGTACACTATAAACGGTGATGGTGCGCAGTACGATCAGAGCAGCTCATAGACACGATAGGATGGAATAGTAAACATCAACGGGTTTAAAACGGCAAGACGAGAAGTTAACGGAAGGCAGGCATAGGGCTCCCTCACACCACCTACGAGCGCTACAGCCCAGCTACGACATTTCCTCGTCGTCCGTGTCGGAGATGTATTCTTTGCTTTTGCTGAACCGATGGGGAAAGGAGAATAAGTCAAGTCAGGCCAACAGTGATAAACTAGAGGGACGCACAATTGTTTCTTTCGGGGCCCACCCGTCGCTTCTTGGTCATCATCATCGCGAACGACCCGCTTCTTTGCCCCCCGCTGTCGTACGTGAGCAGTGCATCAGCTCGGCGCCTCAACTCGTTAGCATGACCAACACCACATACCTTTTTCACTGGCTTACTCTCCGTCTCCTCATCACTAAACAACTGCTCGTTGTCCTCGCCGCCCTGATCGCCCGATCGTTTCAGCTTCCCTTTCCGCTTCTTCTTCGGCTCAGACAGCGTAGCCGCACCCTCATCCCCGCTCTCGACTTCGACTTTCACCTTCTTACTCGAGCGCTTGGATTTACGTTCCCGTTCCTCGTCACTCTCCATCTGGACCTCCCTTGTCCACTCGAGCGCTTGCTCGCGCGCGATCCGACGTTCCTCTGCCAGCTTCTCGGCTTGTATGCGCAGCTCCTCCACCTTTGCCCTCTGTGACAACGCAGAGACACAAGAAACATGTCAGTCGCTGTGCACGATGTCTCCAAGAAAGAGGAGGAATGACGAACCTCGAGAGCCTCTTGTCGCTGTTTCTCCTCCTGTCTCTTCTGCCGAGCAGCCTCGAGTTTCGCGTGCGCCTCTGCCTCAAATTCTCTTTGAGAAGTGAGATGTTCGTCTGCGCGACGCAGCATGCTCTCTCCGTATTTCCGACGCTGGTCTGCAACCTCCACATTATAGGGCAGGAACGGAGACGTATCCGCCGCCAACGAACCAAAGATACTGAAGATCATGTACAAGTCGGTGAATGGGCTGGCTCGACGTTTGAGGTGACAGGGAGAGAGGACATACCGTTGAGCATAGTTGGCCTGTGCGATTGCCCACTCGAGGTCTTTCAGTGTCCGCTTGGCGGGTCCCAGTCCAAACATGAGTTCCGCCGTTTTTTGTTGAATCATGGCAATGTTGTACATGATCGCCTTGTCGCTCGGTTGTACATGAAGTGCCTGGGTGAGGTGTCGAGTAAGCTTTACTGTTCCTGCTGCGGCAATGTATCATTGGGGGGAAGGAACACCCTCACCGTCTGTGCATATTTCAACGCGGTATTCATGGCCACCGACGTTTGCTCCTTGGTGGCTTTGGCGTACCAAGATCGACATAGACACATTAGCACAGGCACGTTTTGACCATTGTAGAACTTCATGGAAGCAGTTTCGTACTACCAACATAGGTAAGCGCTCAACGCCCAAACGGTTCGGCCCATTACTCACGCTTTCAATCGCGCGGTCGAACTCGTCGCGTGCGTAATAACAGTGGCCGATGTTCACGTAGACGCTCCCATCATTGAGTGTCTCCCGAATCTTTGCGAATACGTCAAGCGCTTCTCGCGAATTCTTCAACCGCCGCTGAGCGTCGTCGGCTGCTGAAACGGGGGGCGCACCACACATCGTCCCCAGTGCATCCTCCGCAACTGCAATCGCAAGACCTTGAGCAGCCACAGCGCAAAGGGGGTCCAGCTGTAGTGCCTTGTGATATGCCTCGACTGCACGCTGGAAGTTCCGTTTTCGCTCGTCCATCATCTTCGGATTAGGATCTCGGTTATCCCGACTTTGGCTGTACAGGATCCACCCCGCGGCGCAGAGAGAGTAGACATCGTGTCTCTCGTGGTCTTTGAGCGTGGCGAATACGAAGTCCTTGGCCACCCTGACGTTGTGTTGAAGGAGGAATGATGTGTAGAATGCGCGGAGGTTGAGGTTGGTATTCTGGGTGGCCAAGGCTTGCTTGAGCAATTCGTGTGCCTCGTTGGGTTGCCCAATATTTACAAGCATTTGAGCTTGTCGGATTTTGGCTAATTGGACTGTCAGTGGAGCGTTGTCAGGAGTCGTATTAAAAGACCGACCATCAACATATTCTGGGTGGCGAGAAAGAAGCTTGTCGTATGCTCCTTTGGCCATCGCATGCTCTCCAGTGTCCTCGTATACCCTGGCGAGGTTGTACAGTATCGATGTCGACATGGCCTCCCCATCCTCTGCGCTGAGAGTTGCAGCTTTCGTCAACGCATCCTCATACGTAGTCCTTGCTTCGTCCAAGTTGCGTTCCATGTGTTGCAGGGCCCCAAGATTGTTCAGTAGTCGAGGATCAACCTGACCACTCCCCGCACTCACTCGTGAGGCATCACGGAAAGCTTTGGTAGTCCGTTCCACGTTGTCTTCCTGCCACAAACGGGCTATCTCGATGTGCATTTCCATGTCATCATTGAGTGCGCTCGATGTTCGACTTGATGCATTCGCATGCCCATTCGTACGTGCATCGTCTAGTTCGATGGTTTTAGCAACTCGATCGAACAGTTCACGTGCTTTGAGCTTCTCTTGGGCAACGTCCGCACTCGACACTCCCGGCCGAGGGTGTGCACGAAGCGAAGCAAGGATAACGGTAGCTTCCACTGATCGCTGTGGGTTTGGAGGTTGTAACAATGTGTCAAGAGTGTGGATCGCCGCAGCAACTTCATCTAATCAACCAGAAATTACTTGTTCCGAACTGATTCAGAGAACCGAGAGCTTACCATTGAGCATCTGCATCTGCGCCATGCCAATGGCACCAAGTATGTGTTTAGGCTGGCCCTCCGTCGCGATCGTGTAGTACTTTGTCGCTTCTTTTGTCGACCCTTCAGCGTGTAGGGCCCGGGCAGCTCTTAGATTGCCCTCCGTTAGAAGTGTCAGCGTGTCAGCGAACTGTACCGTTCGCTCTGCCAGTTTTAACGCCTGAACGAGAGTCAAAAAAGGTGGGCACATGTTCCCAAGATATGAACTCACCCGTATAAGGTTGTTTTTACGAAGGAACAGCTCGCACAACGCATTCGCTGCTGCAGCGCTCTTTTGGTTTGCGTTGAAGGCCTTCTCAATGTATTTGGTGCCAAGTAAGAAAGCCTGGGCGCGTTCTTCTTCGGTTTGATTCCCTGCCTTACTCGCGTTGATAGACTCCAAGCCCAATAGAAGTTGCGCGGCCCACTCGGACGGATTCTGGTTATACAGCTGAGTGCTACGGCTGAAATGAAAGTTGTAATAATGAGCTACGCACCACTTCCAAGCTCCTTTGCCATGCGGCTTTTGCTTTCGCCTTGTGATCCATCGCCCAAAGGCAGAGACCGATACCAATCCGAGGATCCGGAACGCACGACGAGTTTAATTGGAGGACTTGCTGGAATAATTTGAGAGCTTGAGGGTAATTTCGTCTTGCGTAAAGAATGCGCGCCTGCGTTTCGGAGATTTGTCAGCGCTAGCAATATTGATTGAGCACAAGAGTGAACCTTTCCGAGGAGTGCCACGATATTAGTCGGCTTTTCTGCGAGGACACCTTCGAAAGAGCGCATCGCGTCATCCATGGATCGGGTGGCCAGTTGCTGGATCCCTATACCGTGTCTAAGTTCAGACATTTGGATAGTGATTATTACATACCTCGCGTCAAGAATGCCAGAGTTCCACCGACGCCTTCTCCACCCTCCGCTGCGGCTCTCTCTCCGGCATTGAGGTACTGAGCAGCATCCCGATAATATTCCTCTTTTGAACGTACGCCCGTGAGTTTATCCTCCCCTACATGGCAATCATGAACAAGCACAATGAGCGGTTGCTGAGGGCTTACGAGCATCTGGCAGAATTAACTTTGGCGCTTTGTGGGCATGTGCAATCTGAATGTTTGCGAGTAACGCATATATTGGAGGTGACTGAGCTGTCGTGCCATTCGCTGTCAAAGCTACAAAAAAGTGCCAGACGAATAAGCATGCCACGAGTGTACGACCAATCCAACCACGTACACTCGATCGCAGAATGTGCAATCCGCTCTGCAGCGGAAAGGTATCCCCTCCGCCAATACTCCCCGGCTAGTCTCGCCCACACAGAAACTCGACACTGGCCTTCTTTCAATAGATCAAGCACGTCGTCCGGGTTGGGGTCGAGGTTGTCCAAGTCGATCGTTATGACTTCTTGTCCTCCCAGTTCGATGTCAATCGACCGTCCAGTTCCATTTGTGGAATTATCCATGACAGAGAGAATACCATACAAATCCCAAAGAATAAGGACTTTCACGTCAATGCCACTGTTGCTATCCAGAAGACGCGGAAGGCCCCAATGTTATGAATTGGGCTGTTAAACAAGTCGAAGGGGTGAGCGGGAAACAAGCCGTTCGTCGTAGCTTCCGAGAGCCGATACCGAAAATGGATACAGAGGACCCCGTCAAACGCACCAACCACGAGTCTCACTTGAAACGTATTATGACATTTTTGTTTTGCATCCGCCGCCCATTGAGCATGCAATAATACAGAGCGCACAAATACAAGTATCTAGCATGATCACAAAAATATCAATGCCTTCAGCAGGTCTCCCTGAGAATTTTGTTTTGGGGGTGTTTTTTTCTGGGAGTGTTTGGTGTCCTTTCGAAGTCACCTGCTTGGAATAGTTGCATACTTTCAGACGTCCCTTTCGACTTGTAGCTGAAGCGCAAGAGATTACTAGCATATGCGAATAGCGGAAACCTACAACGCAGATAAATTTTACACTAGCATAGATAGAGTAATAGTCAGAGCATACAGTCAATATTCTAAAGGGTTCACCTCCTACTCTTGAATGGTCGTCGAGTGCTAGTTCAAACGTACTCGATAGTACTCAGACGGCAAAGCTAAGTCTCAGCCCGGAATCCTCGCCGGGCTTGGGCACCTCGCTCAGACCAGGGCGCAGAATCTGCATGTCCTTCGCCTCTACGCCCAACATCGCAACCTTGTCCAACAATCCAGGTCCCAGTCCGTCATGTCGTTCCACCTCCACTTCCCAGGCAGCTCCGTCAAGCCCTTTATTTCCATGCAACGCGACCCACGCATCCACCAATCCATTCTTGTTGAGGAAAGTATGACCCTCGGGGCTGATGGTGTTAAAGTCTCCCGCGATCAGTCCACCACCGCATCCAGGCTCGCGCAGGAGGTTTGCAAGGATCTCCATCTGCTCGGTACAGTAAGGGAGCGCGTCGCCAAGAGAATCGAGACGAACGTTGACGAGACGACAGGTTGTGGATGGGGTGGATGGGGAGATAATGTCCACGGAAAGCGCAGACCTCCCATACTTGCTGGGGAGTTTGACGCGGGAAACGGGACCAAGCATGAACTTCTCCCCTCTCTTGACCCCATCCTCCTCCTTCTGCGACTCCAAGTCGAAGGCAAAGCGCTTTCTAGACAGCAACGTCATGTTCGCAAAGGGTACTCCCTCGAACGACGTTTGGTCTTCGGCGTCCGTCACCAGGAAGGCTTCGCGAACTTTCGGATTGCCCAGGATAGAAGTGCGGACGTCGGACGTGACTTCTTGGAGAAAGATAATGTTAGGACGTTTGGATTTCTCGAGGATACCACCGAGGAGAGGAGAAGGCGTCAAGGTTCTGTGTTATGAGAGAAAAGCGGGATGTGAGAGTAAGCTGCTGTGTCGCTTGGCTGAGTGCGCATCTCGAAGATACTGGTGCCCACAGTCGGTTGGATGGCTTCAAGGCGGAGAGAGTGCGCTGGCAGAGTCCATACTGTGGAGTCTGAAAATGTGGCTGTACCCGGCGGCTATGCAGACCATCCCGAACGTTAGCGCGCACCTAACCTTGCACCTAACCATCGATATCCCGTCAACGTTGTAGCAACAAAATCACTCCAGTATGATTCTCAAAGGACTGGACGTTATTCTTCTCGGAGTAAACTCTACGCGGCCTTTCCATCTCAACCATTAGACAGACGACTCGCTAAGCTGCAGTGTGGCGTCACACCAGCCTTGAAATCATCAGTTTTCACTGGGAACGAACGTCAAACACGATTGAGTCAGACTTTGTTTTTCAATGCTACTATAATATGCTGTATACCTGCGACCCCGCCGGTCACCGGACGAAATCGTTATTCGCAGACTGCGGGTTTCGAGTTCATGTAGTGTCGGACAGCTGTTGAATATACGAAATACATGTCGTATTGTGTCAGTCTGCCCCAAGTCCGCCCGAGTCCCATTCAGAGCCGAGACGTGTCAGTCTGAGATCCCGACTTGGAAGCACACCGACTCCGATGCCTCCGCGTCAACGACCCACCTGCGTTGTGTGCCAACACCAAGCGTCGAAATACACATGCGCGTCCTGTAGAGCCGACTAGTAAGCCTTTTCCTCCCCCAAATTCCAAACCCAACACCTTTCCGACCCGCTGACTTTTGGACGCGAAAAACAGCTGCTCCGTCGTGTGCTACAAGCAACACAAAGGTTCTGTCCACACGCACCGTCGTCGATTTATCCTCCTAACATGTTCCCCTTGTATTGCTTCGTAGAGTCGTGTTCCTCTGGTTCCGCGGGTACCACCATCCCGTCGTCTGTTGGTACCAGCGTGCCACCCATCCAACGTACGCCGCCGCGATATGATAATAACCTCCCTCTACTCACGTCGACACTCACGATCAGCCCCTCGAAATTCCGATTCCAACCTCCCGTCGGAGCCCCACGCCACCGACCATCGGCCTCCGACAGAACCCCTCCAACCCCTCACCTCCCTCCGCCCGCTCACCGCCCTGAAATGGCCCTACGTCCCCGACACCTCCGCCTACCCCGACCCACTCACACGCGACGACCCCAAACCCCTCCAACTACATCAATATGAAGCTATAGGTACGTCCCGTTCTGTGCTTTCGGGTCGATGTGACACGCGGGTAAAGCATGACAACGGACGGATTCGCTCACGACAAGCTCGCAGCGACATCGACGACAATTCGTACGATTCTCAGGTCGAACCCCCGCTTGTGTGATCTCCTCACTTCGACCGACGCACTGCGTGGTTCGGAACGTGAAGAGGCGTTGCAGCGCGCACTCGGTGTCGGCAGTCGTCTCCTCAAGGACGACGACGCGGGGATGGCATTGGACGAGGACACGAGGGCATTTAGGGAGCTGTCGGAGGCGGTCGAGGCTGCGGTGAGAGGTGGCAGGGAGGACGTTTTGGGTTTGGATTGGGATTAAATCCGAGATCAAGATGGTGACGGTGACGGTGCGACCGCGTTTTCAATGCATCGCCCTCACCAACTCAGCTCAGTGGATTCAACCAGATCACATCTCGCCCAACATCGGATTCACGCGCGGGCGCAACGATCAAGAGGACAACATCATCACAGCGTAGATGACCCCAAATCCACGCGTACACACTCTGTCATGTTGTAGGTCTACTTGATCCCCAAAAATAGCAGCCCCCGCTTCGCCTTCTCGACCTCCTCCTCCAGCTCCCTCCCATCGCTCGCAGTCCACCACTCTGATCTGTCGATCTCCTCTGGCTTTTTCCCACTTTTGATTGCCGACTCGAAGGCAACCTTGCGTGCGTTGAGGGACGCCATGCGGCGTGGGTCCGAGTGGCCGCTGAAGATAACCACGGCAGTGCGTGCCGGGAGGGACGTGTAGAGCGTGACGAGTTGTTCGTTCAGCGTCGCTTGTGCAGTGGCGAGCCCTTCGGGCGATGCCTCTGTTGGCGGGGCCACCACAACCGGGGCATCTCCTGTCGCTTTTGGTGTCAACCCTGAAAACACGGACATACGATCAACCCCTACTCAAAAACATACAACGCAAAACGACACTCACATCCTATCGCATCCGCAATCCCCGTAAACCTCCCAAACATGAATTCGTGCGCAGGAATCGCTTGTATCAAGCCCTCCAATACTGCTCCATCACTCCCACACCCGATCGTAGTCGTCGCCTTGGCCCCATGCATCACACCCGGATGGCCATAGTCTACGACGGCAGATCTAATCATGTCCTGTCCACCCCTCCCACTCGCCCTCGCCATCCGTTCAAAGATACTCTCGTAGTCGGTCTTGAACTCGCCGAATCCGGCCCCGTTCTGGATTTTGAGCCGAAGGAGATCCACACAGGCGCGAGCGTCTTCTTCGGGATCGTGACCACCCTCACCCCGTGTCTGGATCTCGCGATGACACCACTTCTTGGTGAGCCATGCCAGCCCGGGCTTGAGTGGTCGACCGCGGGGGTGGTGATACACCAGAGCGGTGTCGATGCAGAGGGGGTGGCAGATCCGGAGGGCTTTGAGGTCTGACTCGAGGGAGTGACCGACGAGGATCGACGTGGGGCTCCCTTCAGGTGCGAGGATGGTGAGCAGTTGGGTTTGGACCTCTGCAAGGGTCGTCGTGACCTTTGCCAGGGATGCCTCAGTTATGCCTGACCATCTACACGGTGGTGGTGAGCGTGCGTCGAGAGATGAGATGAGACGGAAGGTTACTTTGTGAGGTAGTCGACGACGGGTTTGGGTGGTTTGACGAGCTTGTCGTATATGACGATGCCGGATTGGTAGTCGATGGCGCAGACACGGGTCAGTTCCTTTCCGTCTTCTGTCAAACACTGCCTCGGGTTGAGTAGAGCTTGTATGGGGGAAATAACAGCGTACCATCTCGCAGTCGATGGCATACACTCTCGAACGTTGCCTCTCGTGTGGCAAGAGCAAGATGGATTCGGACACGGGTTGAGGTGTTTCTACCCAACCGACCGGCTTCTGGAAGATGTCTGCCATGTACGAGGGTATAGGATAGTCATTCTCTATCATTTGTTGCAGAGAAAGTAGGTATAATGACGGGTCCTTGTCGAAAGCGCGTTCTGCTACAAAGAAGCGATGTCAAGGGCGATCGAGTGTGGTAAAGATACGCATACAGGCTATCCGGGCTTCGATGCGTCTCTTTTTCTCCTCGCCACTGACGGGTCCTTGGAAGAATGTGCTGAGGACGGAGTACATTCTCATTTGGTCGCCTGGTGCGCGGGTTGGGCAAGCGTGGCTAAAGGTAGACGCGATGAATGGGAATGGCGTCTTTGCATCCTTGGGGAGCGGTATCGCAACCGGGATATTGGGGTTGGCGGTGGCTGATGTGGGAAGTGGTGGTAGGGCAAGAAAGTCGGGAAGTATGCCTGGTATCCACAGTGTGACGATTTTTTGTACTGACCGAGCATTCTGGAGAACTGTCTATATTTGAGAAAAAAGAAGGGAAAAGACGTACGTCGATCTTGACCCAGTTGGGTGGTGGTGAGTCTGCGATAATGTGGAGGACGAGGTCACGCACGTCCTAGCAATGTCGATAATGGCACGACGTGGACGGTCAGAGTCAGGACGTACATCGATATGAATGGCGTCTTTTCTCTTGACGATTTCGCTGTTCACATACATGAATCGTGGCAACAACGCCTACAGATAAAACCACATTATGAGTCATGACATGCAGTGGGTGGAGACACACATCGTGTTTTGCCTCGACTTTTCTGGCTTTTTTGACTTTCCGTCTTTCGACACGCGACCACTGCGCATCTTGGGTCGGGGCTGCCTCCACACCGCGCTGGTCGACGAGGACCTTTGGCTTTTTATGCTGCGGAGACAACGAGAGCGGCGGGGATGACGGCGCGGCGATGTCCTGGGATCGCTTCATCTTCATTGCTCACGAAGAGGTCACTACAGCGGGCGACGTCGAGGCCGCTTCCAGGACCCCAGTCACTCTAATTGTGCAAGACCCCTAAGATTGCATCGGCCTATGGGTGGATGGCCAGAGACAGCCGGCAGTGCCCATCTATTGAGGAAATAATTTGATCATGTGTCAAGACGACATGCTTGAGGTGACTTTGTCTTGCACACACACGCTGCGCAGCCCTGCACCGTCCTTACCCACTTTATCTTTGTCCACCTGGCCGTGGCGGGTCTCTATAAACGACTCTGGGCTTACCTGACTCCACTCACTAATGTTTTCCCTCTCCCTCGTGTCCCTTGCCATCCTTCCCTACGCTCTGGCAGCGCCCCACTCCGCCCCGCATGCGGACACCATCCATATCCCCATCCTCCAACGCTCCACCACCGTCCAGGATCGTGTGGCGAACATGCCACAGATCATGGACTCTATCAGGCTCAAGTACGGTTTTAAGCCTATCAACCAGAAGAGATCTACTACTTCTGCCCCTCTCACGAACGAGGTATGTCTCTTCCGCAGCTTCCTGCATCACACCCTTCTTATTGCATTTTTCAGCAAAATGATAACAGCTATTCTGCCGTTGTTAGTATCGGAACACCGTATGTACCCTTTTCTGCTTCACTTCCTCGTTTCTCCGTCAACTTCTTTATAGCGCCCAGAACTTTAACCTGATTCTGGATACCGGTAGGTCCTAGATTCGGATTTGTCCTCGAATTTCTTCTCATCCATCTCTAGGTTCCTCTGATCTATGGGTCGCTACCAATCAGTGTGCCACCTGCACGTCCGATGTTCCACTCTTTGATCCTGCACAATCCTCGACGTACAAGAACGACACCTCCACACTTCAAATCACTTATGGATCAGGCGATGTCTCCGGTTCTGTCTCCCAGGACACTGTCAACTTTTCAGGCTTTACCATTTCGGATCAACAGCTTCGTCCGTAGTTTTCACTTCCCCCTTGCAGCGCCTCCTCACTATGCTCTCCAGTTTCTGTCGCAGAAACGTCGAGCGATCTACTCAGTGATGGCTTATCAGGCATCATGGGTCTTGGGTTCCAGACAATTTCTGCGCTCAACGCTACACCATTCTGGCAGTCCTTGAATAATCAGAACATGTTGTCCTCGCCTGTGTTTGGATTTTACCTCGAGCGCAGCGATAGCCAGCCTCAGCAAAGTAACACTGCCCCGGGCGGAACTTTTACCCTTGGAGGCACCAACACCAGTTTATACACGGGAAACATCGAGTTCATTAACATGCCGAGTGGTACTACGCCTTCCTATTGGTTACAGCAGGTCCAATGTGAGCACTTTTAATTGTACCCATACGGCCCCTAATCGCCTCGCTCTTCTCTAGCCGTCACGGTTCAGGGAAAGTCCATCTCCGTTTCAAGTAGCGAAGGTCTCGCCGCCATTGACACTGGTACCACCCTCATCGGTGCACCATCTTCCATCGCCCAGGAAATCTGGGCGAACGTCCCTGGTTCCGTCGCATTGGGTGATCAATACCAGGGCATGTACGCATTCCGTAAGCATTTGCAGTTCTTTCTGATGCTTCATATCACTCACTGGATTGTATTTGATGCACAGCATGCAGCACTACCATCAACGTCTCCCTTTCTTTTGGTGGTACCGACTGGGCCATCAGCACTGCTGATATGAACGTCGGCCAGATCGGTGGGGGCAGCTCAATCAAGATGTGTGCTGGTGGTATTTTCGACATCGGGAACACTCTTGGAAACGGTCAAGATGTCCCAACCTGGATCGTTGGTGACACCTTCCTCAAGAACGTGTACTCTGCTTTCCAAGCGAACCCCCCCGCTGTTGGCTTCGCCCAACTCGCCATTGGACTAAATGGTGTGTACTTTCATATTTACTTTGCAGACCGGTTGCTGATCTTACCCGGGCGACACATTTAGGGACGAACGTACCTGTCTCGAGTGGCTCCGGCAGCAGTTCGACAAGTTCAACCAGTAGTGGCACTTCGCAGAGCATAAGCCTCTCGATGTCGCTCAGTCTGGTCATGTCCCTCCTCGCAGGGTTCTTCGTCACCCTCTAAGCACAGAATAAGCCCACAACGTGGTGGTATACCCCGGTCTTGTCCTTTGCCCATAGCCACTTAATAATGACACACACGTCTCACGCCCCCACTTTCTTCAAACTTGTTCCAGCGTTCCCCCCTTCCCCCCTTCCCCCCAGATATCTCTATTGCTACGACCAGTATACAATCCACCCCACGACTGCTTCATGCTCTGACACCACCCATCCAGCTGACCCCATGATTTAAACAGGTACATTGCGAAGTCGCAACCCTACCCATCCTTGTCGCACGCTGATTACATCTTGCTGCGTAGGCATGTTATTTTGGCTATTTACTATACTTTTTGTTTTGGAGGATGGTGCGCGGTTTTGCCACCCCATACATTATACATGATCGCCTGTATGTCGTGGACATTTAAAGGACATGGCGCAGGTTGCATTATATAATTAAAATATACGCTTGTGAACATTCCAGGAGTGTTTTGTCGAGCCTGGATCCGAGTTCGGAACTCGGTATATGTACGATCGCGCTCTAAGACACTCCAAACAACAACTCTTGTTTTAACAGTCACTTACAACGCCAAGTCAACGTCGTCATGTCGGGAGTGAATACAAGGCTGACCCCGGCATGGTGATGGTAATGTTCGGCGGTTGCCATAAACACATTGTTTTCGGAATACAACAACTCAGTCGGACGGCGTTCGCGACGACTTTCGTAATACCATCGGACCCGGGGAATGCATATGATACATGTCCAGCCTGGATGGCTCAGTGGATGAGCGCTATCCCCAGCCGCTGCATCCATTTGTACCTCGACCGACTTCAACAAGAGGGGCATTCTCAACGACATGCCCTTCAACGGGATCGCGGCCCTGTTCTACCGAACGCCTCAAGAGCACTTGAATGAGATGTGGAAGATCACCAAGACGCTTCCATCGAGTCCGCCTCCAGGGTACGTCCGATTACATTCGCGGTCAGCGCATATCTGGCGCTCATCTTCCTTTTTCTATACCCACACCTCTATCCTTGTCAAATGCACGCGGCGATCCACAGACGCGTCCGCGTGCACGTCTATCTCGGATGGCAACCAGGCTGCGACGAGACCGAGTTCGTCATGCGCTATAGCGCGCTCATAGCTGACATTCCGCTCGAACGGTCCGGTCATCTCGCCCTTGCCCGCGTCAAATCGAAATGGGGACTTCGAGGTTGTGCGGTGGGTCTTTGTCGTTCTCGGAAGTGGTGTGTTGATGACCTGATGGTCGTTTCCTACCCCCCCTCCTCCCGGGTGTACCCCGGTGCTGCGCTCTAGCCAATCGACCCGTGTCGTCGAGCCAAGTTTGATACGGTCCATCCGGATTATATATCTCCGCTTGCGATCAGAGTGCTCACAGAGACTGAAGGCGTCCTCAAACTTTTCGGTACGTCTTTTCCCCCTCCACATGAGAAGGGGGGGGTGTTCTACCCTACCATGCCACCCATTTCCGTTACCGTCCTCCCTCCACCCACCTGCATCATCTTCAAAAGTTGCTCACCGCTCAATTCCCGCATAGAACCGACCCCATCGGAGGGGACGATCGTCATGCGCGACCTCCGTATCCGACTAGTCACTGCCTATGACAATTTCTTACTGCAACTGCACGAGGCGACGCTCGGTCGACTCGCGGACACGATTGGCCTCGTGACAACGGTAATGCCCTCTTCTCCACGCGTTTCCTTGCCTTGCTTCTTTTATTGACATGAGGGCTGCTTGCACCGACGACGACAACGGTTGATTCATAGGCAATCTTGCTGACGATGGTCATGCTCGGGGTACCTGCTGCGCTGGGGTGGTATGTTTTGAGTACGCAACAATGGTTGGCGTATGTCGTCGTTGCGGCGTCGCGGTGATCCGTTTCATGGAGGTTTCTGCTTGTTTTTGCACCGATCGCTGTTATGAGTATGTTCTTCCTTGCCTTTCCTTTTTTTTTGTTTTTTGGTTCTATATGCAACCTATGCTGCTCATGAATCCCTGTATGGTTGACCACCTTATGCCTTTCTATGGATGAAGTAGACGTACGCTAGTGTCCCGGAAGACGGTCTGTAAAGATGGTATTGGCTGTAGGAGTATTGAGGGATGGTATGTAAATATTGCGCATGCGTCTCCCAATTTATACTTTCGATTTCTCTTTCCGCTACTTACATCAACAGGCCGCCATCAGCGTCGCGACGAAGTGTGGCCGGGGCCCGCCCCACTTTTCAGCGCTGGAACGACCCTAACCGTCCTCCAGTGACAACTCTCACATGGCCTGTGGTGAGGTCGTCAAGCGGCAACGCTACACAGAGTACCGTCTCAAGTTGCAGAGGCAGTACTGTCCCAGCGCTCCGAACATAAGAGAGCCTGAGAGCGTTTTCGATTTAGAACATATATTATAGCATTCATCATTCCGATGGTACGTCCCAAGTTGAGTCAGCTTGGTTGGGCATCTGAACTCGGGACTAAACTAGTATTATGCATCGCAGATTTTCCAGGACATGATAGGGCTCTGCGCACCGTTGTGCAGCAAGACTCAGTTGCTCAAACTTGAAGTTCACAAGGCCGTTAGCGTGAAACCGTACTGTTGATCTGAGGCAAGTGCTACTACGCGGTTTCGTAACACGTTCTCACTAACTGCACCCGCTTACCATTAGGTTGTGCACTTCCTGTAGCTTCGAAAAGAATTCCGGACAACCTCCCATCAGTGCGTCGCGACCGCGCATCGCCCGTTGGTAGTACTCCCACGCCTTTGCCCGTCACTGGGTAATGGTTTAGCAGCATCGCCCTGATTCACGTGGAAGTCGTTCACCGTCATGGAGCCTCATAGGCTCGCTTTTGTCTTCATTCGGCTGCCCTCTCCCCTGTTGCTTTGCTAGTTCCAGGATTGTGTCCTGCTCTGCCTATCGGTTTTTCCGTTGCTCCTGCCAGTGGCTCACTGACACTACGGGTTCACATCCGCTACTTCGCTTATTGGGTCGGTTTGACAGATCCGGACAGCTCAAGGCGAGAAACACTGACCGGAAGCCACACTGTCATGTGTACTCCTTTTCACTTTCCCACTTGTTCGGTCCCAACAGTCCCCCGTCCAGATTCGGAGAGATGCGCCCCGGACCATTGACACTGAGGCAGTACTCAGAAATGCGGGTGCATTCCTCGCAGTTTCACACCCGCTGACTTGATAAAAGTCCGAGTTCTTCAGCCCCAGGATGTCAGTCCCCCTCACACGACGTCCAAATTTTGTCTCATAAATAGTGTCGAGCTATGTGGCTGGTCTATGACCCCTTCTTTTTTTTTCTTCGTTGTCCCCGGTGATGATAACGTCATTTCCCGTCATCACCTTTGCTTTCCTTCCATGGGCTCTGGCAGCACCCGGTTCCGTCTCGTACCGGGATTCCATCCATGTTCCCATCCTCAGACGCAGCAATGTTCCTGACCGCGTGGCCAATCTGCCAAAGATCATGAACGCAATCAAACATAAATACGGAGTTGCCACTACCGATACGAAGAGGTCTGGAGGAGCCAGTTCCAGTTATATCCCAGTGACGGACGAGGTATGTCGTTTCCGGTTTCCCGCCCTACGATTGTGTCCATACCATAACCGACAGCAAAGTGACACCAGTTATTCAGGTGTTGTGAGAATAGGAACACCGTGGGTACCTGTCTTGAGTCGGTTCCTCTTTGGCTAATCAACGTCTTTGCCAGGGCCCGGGACTTTAATGTGATTCTTGACACTGGTGAGCTCACGGTTTATGCATGCCTCACGTGCCAGTGTCCTCTGACTCTTACCTAGGATCCTCTGATCTATGGGTAGCCAGTACTGCATGTATGGCATGTGGGTCTGATGTTCCCCTCTTCGAACCTTCAAAATCTTCAACCTACAAGAATGTTAATACCACACTTACCATCGGCTATGGATCTGGCCTCGTGACCGGTCATGTCTTCGAGGACACCGTCACCTTTGGAGGGTTCATTCTGCAAAATCAGCGATTTCGTACGCATCATTCCATTATCCTGGTGACCAGTCTTCAGTGTTGCCTCCAGTTTCCGCTGATTTCGTGGGGACATTGGGCGACCTACTCCGATATGGCTTGTCAGGCATCATGGGACTCGGATTTCGGCCCATCTCGGCGCTTCAGACCTCACCATTTTGGCAGGCACTGGGCGACCAGAATAAGTTGTCTCATTCCGTATTTGGACTTTACCTCGAACGCTATGTCGATGAGGTTGAAAGAGTGGACACTGTGCCTGGAGGCACTCTCACACTTGGTGGCACTAATGCTAGTTTGTACGATGGCGATATCGAGTTCATCGGTATGCCGAATGGTACTACGCCTTCTTATTGGTTCCAGCAGGTCCAGAGTGAGTACTTTTCACCGTGGTCGTTCGTTAATTAAATTGTCTTCTTATCATTTCATTCAGCTGTGACGGTCCAGGGCACGTCGATCAGCATTCCGAGCGAGAGTGGTCTCGCTGCGATCGATACTGGTACTACATTTATCGGTGTACCAAGTTCCATTTCCCAGGAAATCTGGAATAACGTTCCTGGCTCCCTACCGTTGACCGCTCAATACCAGGGCATGTACGCATTTCGTACGTATTCATCAGCTTTATTCCTACATAACATCACCCTCATGCAATTTTGTCTCGTGCGCAGCATGCGCCACCGACGTCACCATCACCATATCTTTCGGTGGTACCAGCTGGGCTATCGACGCCGCCGACATGAACATTGGCACGATCGACATTCAATCGGGCTCGGATCAGATGTGTGTCGGGGGTATATTCGACATGCCCGAGACGTATGCGGGCAGCATCACTATTCCCTCTTGGATCATCGGAGACGTCTTTCTCAAGAACGTGTACTCTGTCTTCCAAGCGGACCCTCCTGCCGTCGGGTTTGCACAACTTGCGAGCGGATTGCAGAAATCGGGTGGGTGATCTTCTCTCTTCTCTCGGCCTTTCGTTGGCTCTCATTTGCTGACTTTGACGATTAACTGAAACTGTGTCTCTTTGTACTAGTGACTTCGGGTAGTTCGAGCACATTTCGTAGTGCCAGTGGTTCCCTCTCCTCGGTGTCACTGAGCCTTGTCATATTCCTCCTCTCATGGCTCCCATCATAATATGAACACGAACACGAGACGAACACAGGAAGGGTACATCCCATGGTCTTCCCCTGCCAGACAAACACGCACGAACGTGACGACTTTTCAATGCCTCACCCAATTCGTCTGCGCACCAATCCTAGCTAATTATCTTAGATCCCGGAACAAATGATACCCAATACCCCCTTGCGATGCGTTTTACTATGACCTCTAGCATCGGACATCCGTTTCACCGTTTCACCCAGATCCTATTCATTTTATTTTATTTGGGCGTATTCATCATCAAGGTATATGATCATGTAGTATCACGTCCTGCGTTCTAGATCGCAGCCTTCAAGTTGTTCGTTTTGGGTTCGATTTTGCGTACGATCCGGTTTTTATTTTTATTTATTTTTTCATTTGGGAGGAGGGGGGGGGGGGGGTAGAGCACGACGTGATTATTGGATATCTTTTCTTCTTCTTTGGGCTTTGGTACTTAGTAGGCAAGTTTCTAACTCGACGATTCGGACGACTCAGTTGGACGAGCACGGTTTTGTGATGTAAATCAAAGATGGTTCTGGATTGTGAGGCCAAGTATCACATCTGAGTCTAAACTCGAAGACGTTCCGATGAACGGTGGTGACACAGTGGCCTTGCACGCCTGTAGCACCTCAAGTATCCCTGTGACTGTCTTTTGGTGAGCAGTGAAATCGGGGAGCCGCTAGAAAGGCTTTCCGGCCTATGCCCTAAATTCGTATGCCTTACTCGTGATGTTGCTTTTTTGAAGGGAGGTGACGTACATGCACACCACGATATTGACTCAACGACAATACGTCGTCGACAGAGTCAAGGAGGGTGCCGTGAAGGTCTTTCCTTTCCTGTCAGTCCGCAAATAGATGTCAACAAATAAACCTTCCAAAAAGGGAACTCACCCGCCAGTGGAACTTCCTCGAAAGGTACCGAAGGGTCACCCAAGTACCAGAGAGTTCGATGCGCGAAACGTCTTCATGGATCTCGTTCACTCTGTACGATAGGTAAACGTGTCGCTGTTAGAATATAAAAGACAACCTGTGCGAGGACGTCTGACACTCAGAACATCCAACTCA
>JBBPNW010000297.1:0-21078 GCA_038091115.1 Rubroboletus rhodosanguineus
ATATTCTATACCACTTGCAAGGCCTGTCTGTCCATATTTAGTCTTCCACAATGTATTTCCTCAGGCCCGCCTGTTTATTCTCCCATACATCACATTGAATCTAGTCTGGCCTAACTGTTTGTGTACTCCTACATACAAAAATCACCTGTCGGGCCCACTCATCCTTAGGCTCATGTTCTTCTTTTTCCTATGTCAGACCTGCCCATTGTTAGGAAATATTCTGCAATGTCACTTGGTAGGCCCGCTCGTTGATATGACATATCCTGAATACCTGTTCTGTGGGCCTGCCTGTTCTTGGGCCATATTCTACAATTCCTCTTGGTGGGCCTGCTTGTCAATGGTTGTATATCCAACATTGTTCCCTGTCGGACCCACCCATTCTTTAGATATCCCTTCAAAATGAACTAGTCTATGCTATCCACCAAGCCTCCCTGTCTATTTCTAATATTCTGTCAGGTAACCCTTCAGGCCCACCCACTCATCCAACCAAACATCACCCTGTATATAGTCAGGCCCGCCCATTTGTATCTAATATTCCGCCTGGTATTCGTTCAGGCCCACTCATTTATGCTACCAAAAATCACCCTGTATGTAGTCAGGCCTGCCCATCTGTATCCAATGTTCTGCCAGGCATGCCTTCAGGCCCACCCACTCATCCAACCAAACATCGCCCTGTATGTAGTTGGGCCTGCCCATCTGTATCCAATATTCTGCCAGGTATCCCTTCAGGCCCACTTGTTTATGACACCAAAAATCACCCTGTATGTAGTCAGGCCCACCTGTCTGTATCTAATAATCTGCCAGGTATCCCTTCAGGCCCACCCACCCATCTGACCAAATATCACCCTGTATGTAGTCGGGCCTGCCCGTCTGCATCTAATATTCCGCCTGGTATTTGTTCAGGCCCACTCGTTTATCCTACCAAATATCATCCTGTATGTAGTCAGGTCTGCCTGTCTGTACCTAATATTCTGCCAGGTATCCCATCAGGCCCACCCATGCATCCGACCAAACATCATCCTATATGTAGTTGGGCCCCCCTATCTGTATCTAATATTCTGCCAGGTATCCCTTCAGTCCCACCTGCTCATCCAACCAAACATCATACTATATCTACTCAGGCCCACCCATCTGTATCCAATATTCCGTTAGATATCTACTCAGGCCCACCCATCTATATCCAATATTCCGTTAGATATCTGTTCAGGCCCACCTGCTCATCCAACCAAATATCATACTATATCTAGTTGGGCCCACCCATTTGTATCTAATATTCTGCCCAGTATTTCTTCAGGCCCACCCATTTATCTTACCAAACCTCATGTCATATCTAGTCGGGCCTGCCCGTTTCTGTATAGTATATCCAAAATGTCGACCAGCGGGCCCGCCGCAGGGTCACCGTCTCACAGGTGATATTGTCAACCTGGGGTGACTGTCTCAATCGGACAATGTGACTACATGGGCTCAGTTGGGAAACCACTAGCAATGTCTCATCAGGGAAACTGTGCTGGAAAGATAATCCATTATAATCCATTATAATCTTTATAAAAACCTCCTTCAAGGATTATCAAGGATTATCTTTCCATCACAGTTTTCCTGATGTAAGGATGGAGAGTGGCTTTCTTAGCACTAAGCTTAAGACAAAGGAGATCAACTATAAACAAACTGAGGAGTTCGTCTACAGATGCGACCAGTATATATAGGGTTGTGCTAGGCACATGGACCATGATACAAAGAAGTACAAATATGCTACATACAATATAGGAACTGGTCATAGGGTATGATGTCATGTGGAAATTGGATGAGTAAGGTGAGAAGGTAATGACATCATGATATGTGGATAAGGATCTGGACCAACAGTAATTAAAGGAATGAGGTTACTGTGTGTTGGTCTAGAGTGGATGTCAGACCATAAGGTCTAGATGTGTGATAGGAGTAAGTAAAGAATGTGATATAAGAGAATGGTTACCATGGTCATGTGATAGGTCATGTAATATGATAAGATAAGATAAAAGTGTCTGATAAGGAATGAATGATCAGTAGTGGACGTTAAATTCTACTGCTTTTTTGTAATTGGGTTGGGGTCAGAGTGGGTTCTGGGTGCCATATTGGGAAGGAGGTTCCCATGGTTTTTGAAAATTTGCACAATGATTGATTGTTGACACGAGTTTGAATGTTGCCACAATTATGTCAGGATGTGGTGTTATTTGTGCAATATGGTGAAACAGACAAGAACGCCACATTTAGTAGACTTTGTATACAACAACACACATGGTAGCTGAGCACACATAGTATAGTTGGACTGAAATAGGAACACAATACAAGATAGAAGACTTGAGCACAATAAGTGAATAGGAGAAGTAAGAAGATCCGACATAAGAAAGAGAGAAACATGGAAAGTACAGATGTAATATGGTAGATATGTAGAGAAACATGTTGAACATGAACGGTAGGAATGCAACACAAGGGGGATACTTGCAAATACAAAATATGAAGAGATGCGATAGAATGCAGACAGAATGACTGATAAAGAATGAGTAGCAGGGACAGGTGAAGATAGAGAGAGTGGAGGGAAAGAGAGAAGGGTGAAGAGACAGGAAAGAAGTAATAATAAGAGAGCAAAAGTAGATGAGAGAGATAAGAGGTGAATGGTATATTTGTGCAGAGAGCAAAATATGTAAAGGAGATGGTATCACTCTAAGTAGAGAGACCAGCATGGACAGAGGACGTGGATGACATCGAAGCATTATATAATATACACTTTGTACTACACATGATGGATGGAGATGTGCAACGCAAGAGAATGTAATGGCACTTTGCACATCTGGGGAGAGGTGGGAAATGTGTGACGTGATGTTGCACATTTCCTGCATCTTGGGAAATGTGCGGTGTGTGATCTGACTTGCACATTTGTGACGTTGTAGGAAATGTCACATAATGTAGCATTATTGTCCCGTAGCATATGGTAAGCCTGCCTGCAAAATCACCGATACATATGGGTGACCCCAAGGTGGGCCTGGGGTATATGAGCCACATGAGAGATGGTCGGGCCAGAGAGACATGCATATCTGTGTGGTATGGGTAGGCCCATGTTGGGATATTTGGAGTGATCTCATGTAGTACGTATGGGCCCATATATGGGTACCCAATGTGATGTTGTATGGTACATCCAGGCTCATATATGGGTATTTGGTGTAATCTCATATGGTATGTATGTATGGGCCCATATATGGGTATTTGGTGTAATCTCGTATGGTATGTACAGGTCCATATATGGGTACCCGGTATGAGCTTGTATCATAGGTATGGGCCCATACATGGGTATTCAGTGTAATCTCATATGGTATGTATGGACCCGTGTATGGGTACTTGGCATCAGCTCGTATGGTACATACGGGCCCATATATGGGTACCTGGTGTAATCCCGTATGGCATGTATGGGTAACCGGTGTCAGCTCGTATTGTACGTATGGGCTCATGTATAGGTACTTGGTGTAATCTCATATGGTACATATGGGCCCATGTATAGGTACCTGGAGTGATGTCATATGGTACATGCGGGCCTGTGTATTGGTACTCAGAGTGATGTTGTATGGTATGTACAGGCCTGTGTATAGGTACTCGGTGTAATCTCATATGGTACGTATGGGCCCATACATATATGGATATCTGGGATGATCTTGTATGGTATGTATGGACCTGTGTACACATCAGGCACTACTTCTTGGAGGCAATAGACCCCTCAGAGGGGGGGTTTCTTATAAGGGCGAAACACACCCCAGAGGTCTCTCCTCTGCATTGGCAACACCTGGTCCATTCTATTATTAGCATAAGGCCGATCACAACTGCCTGCTGAGTGCAGCAGAAGTGGAATCCAAGCTCCATCGAAGTGTCCTCATTGCAGGCAATGCAGATTCCATGTGCTTCCACCTTCTTTAGACCATCTGCAAACCGCTCCTCCCTTCTCAGCATCTCTCACCATGGCCCCTGCCCCTGGTACTCATGCAGCCCTCCTGAGCACAAGCAAAGGCCTTTGCCAGCACTTTTCATCACCTCGCAAAGCTAGAAACCCCAAAAAACACAGACATATGTGAATATCCCAGGACGTGAGGCCAAGTGCCAGCGGCTGCTTGCCCAGCTGGACAACTTGCTTCAAAAATGGTCCGCTGGCCCTCCAGCCTCTGAGAACACTCAAGGTCCAAGTATTCCCAATAACGCGAACTTACCACCAGATGTTCCTGTGCCCGATGATGCTCCCCTGGAGTACAATTTCCCTAATGACATCGAAATTCCCAATACAATGCCGCAGCAACAATCTGTTTCCACAACGACAAGGGCCTCAAACCAATATGAGAATTGGAAGAAGACAATCCTGATGTTAATCCCCCCTTTTCTTGGATATCTCTCATGAATGCTTGGAAAACCCACATCGATCACTAGTAACTCGCCTCTCTCATGTTGTAAAGGGAGTTGCAGCAACGTCAAGAAGACCCAGCTTATTGCCCTCTTCTATGATTGTACGTTCGTTTGCATGCGTGTTTTCCCTATCTGACAAGCAACAGACTTCGCTTCAGTCACTGTGCATTTGTGCCACTGTTTTTCCCTTCCTTAGATTCTCGTATCACATGGCTTATTTACAACTGTGCCATCTTAGCCGCAGATGACTGTCTCAATTGAGCTACTGGATTTCTATCACGCTCTCTTTCAGCGATCGTGCGATGTGGTCCATACCCTGGCATTGGCACTGAATTCTCACTATATTCATAGAGGGTTTCATATAACAAACAAAGAGGTATTGGATCTGCATTATGTGCCATTGTCATGCTGACCATTGGACAGGGAAAAACAGTGCAAAAACCATTCTGTCAAAGTCTAGGAAATGCGATACAGTGGTTCAATGTCCTTCAAGTGGATTTAGACCAATGAGTTGAGTCAATTCTATCAACATGCCACCAGTGAATCAACACTGCCCACTCATCTGGTCACCATCACAGGACACCATCACAGCACCTTGATTACCATCAAGAAATTGATAGTCCCACTTTGGAAGCTTCCTCGCCGATCTCCATACTGAAGTCCTGTGCTCAATTGCTTGTGCAACGCTGCCCCGCATGCTTTGGAGGCAATTCTTTTGGGTGACCACTTTGTGATGGCGCTGACATCCACGTTGCCACAGACGGCAATTTCCATCATTGGCACCACCGTTCCTTGGGAGACAGCCCCTTCTTTTATGAACCAATCTATTTCCTCCCTAAAGCCCAGGTAGATGTGGTTGGGCGACGCATTGAGAAGGCACGCAAACGTCCCACCAGGAATCGACAGACACATGCTCCAGATGAAGTGGTAGACCAATGTGAATCTTCATATGAAGTGGCTGATGGCAAAAGCAGAAAACATCTATGGAAATTTATGATGACAGCAGAGTGATGGCATTAATCTGCTGTCATGATATTCCACTCTTTTTTGTCAACATTGACACCTCTGGAGAACAACCAAAATACAGCATCGCCCTTATTGAGCATCTATTCACGTTTCTTCCTCTGGAGGCTACTGTGGTTATTATGTACAACATTGGCTGTGTGATTGAACGTTCGATTAATCAGGTATGTGCCTTGTCTCAGTACCATCATTGACTCGTTTAGACAAACCACAGTACAATATTCTTTCTGATGGCATTGCATCCCATGTGTGGTTTGTGTTACGGTTGATCCGGGTAGGACCAGCCATAGACTTAGGTAAGCAAGAGGGACAAGGTCGAGGAGCTACTAAGGATACTCAGCAGTGATGAAGGATAACCTTAGCAAGGGTAGTTTCTCTTGCTTTAAAGAAGGCGTCGGTCCAAGGGGGTTCCTAGACAAGTTCTGAGCATAGTTATAGTAGCTCATGGGTTCAAAGGTTCTCCCTTCTAGAGAGTTCCTTGGGTTCGAAGTAATCAGAGGAGCATTGACTCAAAAGTACGATGGGAACTTATAGAGATCCAAGGGATTCAAGGACAAGGATAGATTGCTAAGTAGGAGGGAATCCTAAGTAGGTCTAAGTTAGGGAAATCCTCGTAGAGAACTTGAAGGTTTATATACAGGAGTTTTATGATGACTAAGTGGAATGTTCTGCAAATTTAGAACATGAAAGAATACTCCAGAACATTGGTAAGTGAAGATTCTCGGGACCAAAGAATGTTAAGGAAGTCTGAAGAACGTCAGTGGTGGGAACCCGAAGAATACTATGGAATGTAGGTGGAACGTTAAAGAACGTTCAGAAATCATAGAAAAAGAGAAACAGTTAATTGGCGAAGTATGTCGCCAGGTTTTGCAAGAAAAGAAAGGCATTCATGAAGAAAAAGATAGGGGGGTACCATTGAATCATAACAGTTTGTGACAACAGCAATGCACGCATATGGGCATGAGTGGGCGTGCCAGCTTGTTTACAACCTGTGGCTTATCGAAGGGCTTGGTCTATTGGATGGCAAGGATATGGAGAGGCTGTGGTCTCATTTCATCAAACTAATAGGTATTGAGCGATCGTCTTTGGTGAGTGATCAAGTGGCACATATACTGTATGTCTCACTAAAATATCACAGTGCCAGCGCTGCATCTGGCTTATTGATCGACAAGTGACCATGGTTGGTCACGAAATGCTCAGAGATCTGGGGACTTGGGTTAGGCGTCGCCTGAAGAATGGCATCCAAGAGCAAGGTGAAGCATCTCAGAGGGTTCTTGACAGTTGTGGAGTTGCAGTGATGGATCTTCAATCTCAATGGACAGGACAGCGTGCTGTGCAGTTGTCCATTCGAGCACGTAAGTTATGTTTGTGATTTATTTTCCGTTGTTCACATGTTCCAGATGCACCTGCAAGGCTCAAGAAAAAATTGGATAGCATCCTTGTGCTACAAGCTGATCTCGATTCATCCAAGTGCGCTCTTCAACATGCCCATACTGCCATTGAACAGGACCAGGGGGCTGTTCATGCCATTGATGCTCTTGATAGCATGGAGCGCACACATGACTAAGTCGGCTGCTCAACAAAATTGAAGTGCTTTATTCCTCACTTAATGTACAAGACAAATTCCCAGAATTAGAGGGAGTTGGCCTGGACTTTGTCCGCATCCTACTCTTGGCACAGGATCTCAAAATCAACATTCACAAGAGGGTGGTCAGAAGTTTTTTCGAATGGGATAAACTCAATTGTGCTGTTGGAGGCAAGGACAAAGCACTTTGTAAGTGTGTTGTCTGCTACACATAATCTTATTGAGAATTCCCAAGGCACGAAACTGCATCAGCAAATGAGAAAGGCAATTGCCAAACGACAATCTGCCCTGATGTCAGCTATCTGCAAGTTTAACAAATACTGTGAACAACTAGAGGTACTGTACAAGCCAGAGTATGCAATCCTGTTGCCCCCTCCACTCCCAACGAAACTGGCCGATTTACACAGTGACCAGACCCTCTTGCAAGACATTTGGATCACACACTCCAGCGGTGAAATACCCCAATGGCTGGAAGACTCTGACGTTCGTGAAGGCATCCAAGCACTGCTTACACAGGATCGTTGTTGGGAGGAACAACACTGTGTAGAAGTAGAAGTGGACAATATATACCATTGGTTCAGTATTGAGTTATCTGCAATCGAGCTTGCATTGCGGCAGCCTGAACATTGGTTTCTGCTCAGAAAAGCTTCTTCTTTCCACCACTGAAATATTTTTAGATTCTGAGTTGCAACTCCTTTTACAGCATTGACATGAAGAGGTACTCGAACTGCAAGAACAGTGGCCGACTCCCCTCGCATCCAGTAGTCATTATGCAAGTCGTGTCCAACTTGCTGTCCAACTTGCTGATATGCTCTTGGGTGCATCAGCATCACTGCACACAGAGCTGCGCTGGATGCAGCTCGTCACATGTGATATCCCCTCCGCAGATGACTTCAAGGACAACTTTGACACAATTGAGGAACCAGAGTTCACTTCTGAACTTAATGCAGGTCCTGATAAGGTCCTTCTGGGTGATGTGCTCGACACCAGTGATAATGACGAGGAAGATGATCCTCCTGACACATTACCTGTCACCCATCTTTTGTGGCAAGTGTCACGGTTGACCCAGGTAAAACCATCTGTAGACTCAGGTAAGCAAGAGGGACAAGGATGAGGAGCTACCAAGGATACTCAGCAGTGACGAAGGGTAACCTTAGCAAGGGTAGTTTCTCTTGCTTAAAGAAGGTGTCAGTTCAAGGGATTTCCTGAACGAGTTCGGTTCATAGTTGATACTAGAATGTAGGTTCAAAGGTTCTCCCTTCTAGAGAGTTCCTTGAGTTCGAGGTAATCGGAGGAGCGTCGACTCAAAAGTACAACGAGGACTTATAGAGATCCAAGGGATTTGAGAACAAGGATAGATTGCTAGGTAGGAGGGAATCCTAAGTAGGTCTAAATTAGGGAAGTCCTCGTAGAGAACTCAAAGGTTTATATACAGGAGTTTTACAATGACTAAGCGGAATGTTCTGGAAGTTTAGAACGTGAAAGAATACTCCAGAACATTGGTAAGGGAAGATTTTTGGGACCAAAGAACGTTAAGGAAGTCTGAAGAATGTCAGTGGTGGGAACCCGAAGAATACTATGGAATGTCGGTAGAACGTTAGAGAATGTTCAGAAATCATGGAAAAAGAGAAACGGTTAATTGGCAAAGTATATCACCGGGTTTCGTAGGAAAAAAGAGGCATATAAGAAGAAAAAGATAGGGGGGGTACCGTTGAATCATAACAGCAAGTCCCTGAGGTACATTTGACATTAATGATGAATTTATGTTTATGGCTTATCCTCCTTCGTCCAGAATCTCAACATTGACACACTCAATATTTCCAGCCACACACCCATCATTTCCAAGAGTATCACAGAACATGTCTGTCCTGCTGCCAAATGTTTTGGTGCATTGGTCTTCAAAACCAAAGATATTGAAATTTTAGGATCAAATTCCTGTCTGAACAACATGTGCATAAATGGCTGTGCCGTGCTTCTATATTCGCAATTCCACTCTGCCTGACACAACCACAAAAGGAGTGCTCAATCTATGGGGTCCTTAGGTCACTGCTGGCTATGGCTGACTAAGCTGTGTCAGGAATCGATGGAGTAGACTAAGTAGGTCCGATGACTAGCGTCACTGACTGGACTCTACCGGAGGAATCGAGAAGTAGGGGGAAGAAAGGTACTGAGTCATGTACCAGGTCCTTTTGCAGGGAAGAACCAAGTGAACTAGACTGGGGATGCCAGCCGTTGTCCACTGGGTTTTTATACTATTGGCATATGTGCACAGACCAAGCTGTGCATGAGAGTACATAGCTACATAAGTACATATGGGAACAGAGATTAAATACATGCTGCACACACATGGTGTGGCAGAATGGAAGAGAAGCATAATCATGTGAATGGAATGGAAGCATAGGACGGAAATGAAAAGAAGTGCATATGGTAATGAATGTGTGAACGAGATGAGATCTCGTGAGAATGTGAATATAACTATAAGTGTCTGTGAGCACGAGAAGAGAAGGGAGAAAAGTTACAAGTCCAGCGTATGTTGTGAGATTAGATAAATGCGTGGCTTGATAAGATTAGATAAGATAAGATCAAAGAAAAAGATAAGGAGTGAAATTGTCACTTCGTTACACTGCCCAAACCGCCCGCATTGCAATATTCTCAATGCATGACCTTCCTTGTGTCCGATACAACGCTGCTGATAAGGTTCTTTGGTGCCACATGTCCAGAATGAAATACTGGGATAAACCCATTTGGATCCTTCCTATTCACCATCCATCATCTTGGGGTCATTAGGTTGTATGTACCATCCTTCTCAACTGTGCCGTCTTCTATTATTTGACAGTCTCACTGAAAAACACCCATGGAAGCACGAAGTTCAGGTATGATTGTATCCATGAAAACAAAAAACTAACCATAGAATGAACTTAGGATATCATCCAACTGGTAACCTGCCTCTTAAGGATTGTGACAATAAAATGCGGCGAACTGTGCATGGAGGGAGGTGATTGGAAGGCCATGCCTGTCTCAGTATATTTTCATTGCCATCCACTTGTGGGAATGTCATTCTGATATCTCCATCTAGCTCATCCCCATTCAGACAAACACAGTGGACTGTGGTTTGTGGGTACTGGCCCAGATTGTGGCTGTCATTCAAGGAGGTGATCTTACAGGACTCGAGGAGGAGGACATGGTAGAATTCAGGCAATACCTTTACACTCTGGTACTTCAGATTCCAGTAGCTATAGTATAAGGATGTATGTGTGGTATCCGAGCTCAGTAATCGCTGTGAACCCCAATTATGATGTGTTGGAACATTCTTGAGTATGCCAAGTAGAATGTGTACATGTAATGACGTTATTTACCAATCTTATAGCGCTGATCTCTGGCTACTAGAGCATGAATTAAAGGAGGTGGTAACAGCAGGCATGGTATTTAGTTGTGGAAATTACTACTAGGTCCTAGGAGCCATCACGATCGTCTACAACACATGTTGGCAGGTGGAACACATGCCTGATTCAGAGGCTATCAAATAAAAGGATTCCCTCCAACACCCTTCAACATGCTGCACTGTTCACCATCTCGATGACTGATTCCAGTGGCTACCTGTGGCTTGTTGTTGGTGGGACCAATCCCGGGATGTATCGAACCTGGTATGTATTGACTGAATGATGTCACATGTATTTGCCAACTCACAAGTCACCAGCCCTGCCATACAATGCGGGCGAGCTTCAAAGCCCTTACCAATAGCCATTCAGTGTGTTTCCAAAGAGGAGGCCAAAGCTCTTTTATCGTGTATTGCATGAAGCGTTGTCCTCACTCCCAGCTGAGCCAATGTCTTCAGAAGTTGTGGATGCACTCGTGCGCTCACAACCAGTGCACAGCTTTTTCTCTGATAACACCTATGATTTCTATCTGGTTACTGTTGACACTCCTCCTGGTATTCATCGAACAAAGTGTGTTCACTGTCGAGCTACTTGGATTTCTGATAAAGGATCATTTGTAGAGCAAGTGCAGTCAGATCCGAGGGCTCATTTTCAAGCCCTTGCTGGAAGCACACACGATCGTTCTGGGAGGCTTTGGTGTTTGTCATTGTGAAAGGCCTCGAATCTCACATGCCACCATTGGCAACATCTGCTGAGTTAATGACACAAGGTATTTTCAAGACTTTTACTGTGGGTGCCCGTTTACCCTTTTGTTTCAACAGCAGGAGCCCCAATGAACTCATTGCAGGCCAGATCAATTGAGTCATTGGAAGCAAGCTCGAGCAATCAACTCTGTCTATCTCCATGAATTGTCAGCAGGCAGTCCACCTCAAGGGCATCAACCATCTCCTTGGGTATGTATTTTGTTTATTCATGAACCTGAAGTCAAGCATGTGGCTGAATTACCATCTTCATTTTTTTTCCCCTTATGAGGAGATTCCAGTGATCTAGACATAGATGCTGTGCCACTCCTGACGTCTGACATCCAACACCAAGATCACAATGGTCCACCTGCGCCCATTGTGTACGTTCACATCAGGACTTTGCATGGAGTGATTGAAAGCCATTACCGCCCCTCCACATCTCAACACACCACCTCCCATGCCCACACATTGGGCGATCGTGCAGCTACTTACTTAGTGGCTCATGGCTATACTGCCACAAGCATCGATACCATCCTTCGCATTCGGCGTAGTACTTCACGCCAACAATTTCCCCTCCAACTTGCTGTGTGTGGCATGTCACTGGCAGAGGCTACTTACCTGCAGGATCTGATGGAGTAAAAGTCTGCATTGACTTGTACTTAGTCACTCAATCTTGTAAATTTAACCGTCAGTCGCAGTGCTTATTAGACTCAATGCTGATCATTTGGATCCTGGCAAAGTCCACCTTATTAGTCATACTTTACCATTGTGGCCAGTGGCACATCCATCTGACCAACTACCAGTAAGTATGCCTCGCTTATACTTATATTCCCTAAGTACATCTCTATTGGACTCTCATAAACCTGGAGCAAGCTAATGCTGGTTAGTTTTAGCACGACAGAGCATTACCTAGTGTATGGGAAAAACTATGAACATTAAAGGTACTGGTGACATTGGACTCGGACTCAGTTGCACTACACTCCAGTTTCACATGGGGCAATCCATGGGTTACTTCTCCTTAGGGTGTCCAATCTCTGATTTATGGCAACTAGAAGGATTGGCACTGACTTCGATCGAAGAATCTTCTATGTCCTGTCAAGCGGTTATACAATATTTAGGCTCATTAATGCCTGAAAAAATGGCACCTTCCAGCCCTCCAGCGCCCAGTTCCGTACTCTACATTGAAATTCATTTCACCCAGATGTGTTCAGGTTGTCATATGTATATGTTTCCACCATACTCAATGATGGTAGATGGCTTGTTGTGAGGAACCCCTGCATACACCCTCTGCTGACGCTCCGCATTCCTTATTGCTGCCTGATGTGCAACAGGCAGATGGGGAGCAGATTGGTGGAGGTCGCTGTGCTCCATCATCTCCACCAATTCAGATGCCAACTCAACTGCGCATTGTGGTGAATGCTACCATGTGAGACTCTGGTGTTGTGCGCGGTGCACAAGTGCGTCATTGGATGCTTGAACCCCCTCAGTCCATGGATGAAGAATCTCAGCATGTTGAGTGTGCCAGCGTGTTATTTGACAACAGCATTCAAGAACATTCCCTGTTCCCTCATGAAGGGAATGCTCCTGGTAAGCAAAGGGTTGGCTATTGATTTACTTCAAGCTCACAATTGTCGACTACGTTTAGTGGAGGCAGCAAACCAACCACCCACTTCGAAGGATGTTGAGAGGCCTTTGGCTTCTAACAGACCTCCTGTATCTTCCAGTGGGGACTCCCTTCCATGCATCCAATCTCCATGCATTGGTGAGTGCGACATCCCTTTTTTTGTCCAACGGCTGAATCTTTTGTTTTGAAGCCCCCTGCCAGTGCTTTGTGATCTGAAGACTGCACTTGCCAATGCTTCTGTGCACAGACATGCTGAACAGACACAAATGGAACACCAGACGGTCTTGTGTGACCCTCAGTCATTGCTGGCAGGAGCACTCAAGACAGTACCTGAAGCAGTGGAGGAGGATGCGGATACTCCATGCCAGCACAACTACCATGCACTCACTCCTGTTCCAGCATCTCTTACTATGGGTTGGGCAACAGTTTTCAATGTTCCCAACTGTCCTAACTCTCCCTCTCCATGACGGCCTACACCCAACCCGTTTGTTGTAGCTGCAGCAGACCATGCAGAGGATGAAGCCTCATCCAGTACTATTAATGCATTTTCAGTGGGTAGAACACTGACTACCACGTCGACAGTTCTTGACAAAGCTTTTCAAAATATATACAACAACTTCAGTGTGCTTTCTGGTCGAGTTCACATGCCGTTGCCACAAGTCATTTAATGCTTTATGAAGCAATTCGCTTGAATGATCTCATGGCATCCATGAAATTCCTACCAAAGATTCTGGCGTGCAAACAAGGCTCAGGAGATGGCTACAGTTCAGAATGCTGACTTGATCAATGCAACTCCAAGTGTGTTACCTGAGACAGTTTAATGATTGGAGTCTAATCATATAAATACAGATCAACAAGTGACACAGTGTTACAAACTGTTTCACGAAGAATACCCAGACAATTGGCAGCAGATCTTGACCATGTTTGACGATGCACAGGAGCGTAATGATGAGGACAAAATGGTTGCCTAATGCCAAGCTCTGTTCTATTGATCGGTGAAGCAGCAGATGCAGGCTGTAAGTACTTTAGCATCACATGTTCTCTGACAAATTTCTGACAACATTCAGCTTGCAAGTATGTCCAAGGCACATGCATTCGAAGCCGTCTTAATTATGGCCGGAGGAGTTGTCAATCAAGATACCGCCCTTGGGTCAGTGTATGCAACACCTGCTGCCGAGAAGGTGAGTGTAAGAATTATGGTGACTTCCATGCTGCTGATCAAGGTCAAGTTTTTTTCGGAGCAATGCTGTGCCAATGACAATGATATTCTTGGGCATTTCAAAGCTCATATTTAGTAAGTAGTCTTACAGCCTCCTTAGTCCCATGGCTTACAATCCATGTAGTAACAATATATCACTGGCCCATGTTGTGATGACATTTGATGGTCCTGCTGCAGAAACTCAGGAACCTCAGTCATTGAAGAAAGAGGGGGAAAGGGATGAAGAGGTTCTTGAGGTTCTTGACGATGAAGAGAGAGAGGATCATGCTCACATATGCAGTATGTTTGTTTGGGCACTCGGTAAGTCATCTCACACCCTTTTGGTTTCTTTTCCACTCACATTTTTTGTTAGTCAAAGCTGGGTGCCAGTGGGCAGCTGGAAAGTTGTTTTCTTGGAAAGCTATGCCCATCAAACTCACAAGAAGTGCCGTTGTGTGTTACAATTTTCCAGACAGCATAATGTTACCTGGCAAGGAGTGGCAGCCACATACGAAGGCAGGTTCAAAGGGCATTTCAGATCTCATGCTCCTAGAGTGCTCAGCCCTCATCGTAGCATTTAGTGACACTTCAGAGAACGGTCTATGCTTCGAGTGTGTGCCAAAAATAAGGGGTGCATTTTGGATTGCTTCTCTTGCAAGATATGGGACTGAGGTAATCCATTTAGCTGACCTTACTTCTTCTCATTTACCTGTGATCATCTGTGCCACACCAGCACATGACTCCATCCATCCTTTTGGACAAAGGCTCTTTGCTGACCTGCAAATGGATCGCAAGGGTGCTCCACAAAGGGGGGCCAGCACGGCAATGCACATCAAGAAGAAGGCTCCAACTCAGACCTCTCAGAATACCCTCTCAATATCAGACTCTGACATGGAAATAATCAGCAATGGGAAAGGCAAAGGCAAATCTCAATGTCCTCCCACTGATTTGTATATGTCCGACGAAGTTGAAGAAATTCCACGCCCAACCGAAGAGTTGCAGGTCCAGCCCCAGCAAAAATGTGCTTGCACTCAGGCAACTACCATAATAGCTGAGATGTCTTATCTTATCAAGCCACGCGATTATCTTATCACACAACATAACAGTGGACTTGTAACTTTCTTTTCTTTCCCCTTGCGCTCACAGACACTTATAGTTATATTCATGTTCTCATGAGATCTCATCTTGTTCCCACACTCATTACCATATAATTCCCTTTTCATTTCCGTCCTATGCTTCTCTTCCATTCTGCCACACCATGTATATGCAGCATGTATTTAATCTCTGTTTCCCCTATGTACTTATGTAGCCATGTACTTCTGCGCACAGCTTGGTCTGTGCGCATATGCCAATACTATGAAAGCCCTATGGACGACAGCTGGCATCCCCAGTCTAGTTCACTTGGTTCTTACCTGCAAAGATCGTGTGATATTCCCTCTCCTCTATTCCTCTCTACTAGGATCTTGTGTTGTGACCTAAGGATCTAGTGTTGCAGCTCAGGACAATGATTTCTCGCAGGCCAAAGCTGAGCCATTGCCGCGCAAGCACAAGTCCAAGGTGGACATCTCCCCACATGCAGTCAAGAAGCGTGTGGTCATTGAACTCACCTCCAACTCTGTGTCAAAGGGAAAAAGGAAAGCGAGTGCCCATAATAGAACAAGTACTAAAAAATGGATCATCATCTCTCCAACTTCCTCTGGAGACGAAGGAACCAGCGATAACAAACCTTCAACAAGCCTCAAGATAACTGAGCCCAACCGCAAAGAAGGGCCTGCGAATGTCAAGGTCACTGAGCCCGATGGCAAAGATAGGCCTGTGGATGTTAAGATCACTGAGCCTGATTGCGAGGACAGGCGTGTGGATGACTCTGCTCCCTCCACTGTACCCATGCTCAAGGCTCCTACTCCGACATCCACGACATCCATGCCTATTGCTGCTGCTTCTACCCCAATACCATCCATGGCATCTGCGCCTATTCCTGTTGTTTCCAATTCCATACAACCTCCTCCTATCATGCCAGTCCCCTCCCAAGGTGAACCTCCTAAACCTTGCCTCATGACAAAGGCAGACTGCCCTCCCATAGCTAACCAAGATGATGATCACGATCTGTTCAGTCTCCGTGTCAAGACGAGAGCCCAAGATGCCTCCGTGACCATGGAGGAAACAGAGCCACTCTCCACATCATCAGCAAGCCTTTTGGCTGTAGAAAAGGGCCTCGCTGCCAGCAAATACAAGGATGATCGTGTTCCCAACATGAGCGAGGAAGACCACGTCCCCAACAAGAATCATGCACTGGATAGCAGTTTCCACTCCCTCGACCCCTGTGGCACAGCAGATGTTGAATCACCTCCTGTACATGAACCTCGCAATGCTCCTCTGATGGTTCACGAACGTCATGCCTATGTCGCACAGTTTTCACCTGGGCAGGGTTTCTTAGGGAATGATGGGGTCCAGGGCGACTATAATGAGCATGTCCCGTTCATGGGTGGTGATTGGTATGGTCCACCTGATCCTTGAATGCAAGGATATGCAGGGCCTTTCATGGGTTATCCTCACTGGGGCACATTCCCTAAGATGAACAATCTGACACACCAGGATGGTTATTTCCCGGGTGCTCAAGTTCAAGGCAGATACAATGGTGGTCCTATGTACAATGGCCCTGGTTACTACTATCACAGATAACCTGGAAAACGACCCCCCCAAAATCTTCACACTGCACGCAGGGCCCCATTCCCAGATGCTATGATAGCAGGCCCCTCCAACGCTGAAGCTTATGATTATCCAAACAGCTATCCCAGAGCGCTGAGCAGGGCTGCAGTTCCAGATCCCGCATGCCATATTCATACAGAGGAGAATAAATAGAGTCACAGTGGCTTCATGCAAGTCCAAGTCAATTCTGTTTGTGATTCGTGATTGCAACTACCTTCTTTGTATATAAACCGTGTTCGCCCGTCCACCACTAGTGTCTTCTTGTCCGTAATGCACTAGATTGTTTGCATGTCACCACATTTCAATCAATGTCTATGTTCTCATGTGAAAGTACAAAAGGTAGCGAAAAAACAAATGAAAGGGAATGTTGTGATCTTACACGCTATCTTACTTTTTCGGCCTTAGTACCCCCTTAAAGGTGGGGTTGCCCCTTATGCCCCTACACCTTTATCTCTTTTCACTTTTATCTTATCTTATCGCATCACGTGACCCTGGGAATGACCCACATGTGATCGTGGTAACCTTACCTTCACTTTATCCCTTATCTCTGCCTAGACCCTACGGTCCGGCTTCCGACTCTAGACCAACACACGGTATACACATTCATTTAATTACCGTTGGTCCAGATCCTTATCGCATACCCATGACGTCATTACATACTTACCTTACTCATCCTATTCCCACACAATGTCATACCCTACGCCCTTAGGGCCTACCCTTAGCCCTAGCACAGTCTTTACCCATGCTATATAAACTTGGCCACTGGACTCGAACTCCTCAGTTTGATTCTAGTCGTCCAGTATTATCTGTTGCATACTTGCTAGGCAAAGTAAGCCCTAGTACGAACCAAGTACAGAAGAACTCCAAGATTATTATCTTGTACCATTGCAAGCTATACTCTTTTGAGTTATCCTTCATCGTTCTCAGTTCATTACCGCTTTTACCTCTTTTCTAGAAGATCCTCCTCTTTTGGTTTAGGTCCCGCGTTACTCCCTGAAACCTTACGTTCCCTGAGTTTAGGTTCATAACAGGGAAAGGGAAAAACATGAAACAATGAATGAAAATCCATGATGAAAAAGCACCAGTGACCCAGTGGGACCGTCATATGTATCTGAGGAACCATCCTAGAACCCGCCTGACAATGCTGACAAACCCTCTGTGGAAAGTCAGTGTGCTGCTGGAGTGCCACAGAAAGCGGTCAAGATAATGTAATGAGGATTTGGGAGAAGCTACAAGGTAACTTGGGAGTGTCAGCGAGATGGTCGGAAGAAGATGTCGGAGTTGGTCAAATCCACTTCTGGAATTCACGTGGATCATTTGAAGAAGGTTGGACCTCTGGGTTTGGTTTCACTCTACAAAAAAACCTCCCCTGAAGGTCGTGGGAATCTTCCAAAAGTGGTGCCAAGGGTGCCTGTATATGGGTACTCGGTGTCATCTCATATGGTATGTATGGGCCTGTGGATAGGTACTTGGCATAATCTCATACAGTACATACAGGCCCGTGCATCAGGGAAACTGTAATGGAAAGATAATCCTAGATAATCCTTGAAGGAGGTTTTTATAAAGATTATAATGGATTATAATGGATTATCAATTGCCTTCAAGGATTATCTAGGATTATCTTTCCATCACAGTTCCCCTGATGTGGATGGTTGCCCAGTGTGAGCTTGTATGGTACATACAGGCCTGTGTATAGGTAATTGGTGTCATCTCATATGGTATGTATGGGCCTGTGTATGGGTACCCAGTGGGAGCTTGCATGGTACGTACGAGCCCATGTATGGATACTTGGTGTTATCTCATATGGTACATATGGGCCTTGTAACGAAGTGACAATTTCACTCTTTATCTTTTCTTTCGATCTTATCTTATCTAATCTTATCAAGCCACGCGTTTATCTAATCTCACAACATGCGCTGGACTTGTAACATTCCTTTCTTCTTCTCTCGCGCTCATAGACGCTTATAGTTATATTCACATTCTCACAAGATCTCATCTCGTTCACACGTTCATTACCGTATGCACTTCTTTTCATCTCCGTCCTATGCTTCCATTTCATTCACACAATATGCTTCTCTTCCATTCTGCCACACCATGTATGTGCAGCAAGTATTTAATCTCCATTCCCCTATGTACTTATGTAGCCATGTACTCTCACGCACAGCTTGGTCTGTGCGCATATGCCAATACTATATAAACCCTGTGGACAACGGCTGGCATCCCCAGTCTAGTTCACTTGGTCATTTCCCATAAAGACCTGAGTGATATCCCCTCCTCTCTATCTCCTCCTACTAGGATCTTGTGTCGTGACCTAAGGATCTAGCTATTGATCTTTGTGGTTGTTTCAGGCCTGTGGATAGGTACTCAGCATAATCTTGTATGGCATGTATGGGCCCATGGATGGTTGCCCAGTGTGAGCTCATATGGTATGTACAGGCCCATATATAGGTAATCAGTGTGATCTCATATGGTACATACGGGCCTATATATGGGTACGCAGGATGATCTTGTATGGTATGTATGGGCCCATGTATGGGTACTCAGTGTCATCTTGTATGGTACGTACAGGCCCGTGGATAGGTACTTCATCAGGGAAATTTTAAGGAGATGACAAGGGTAGATATGATATTATACACATTATAAGTCATTATAAACCCCCCTTTGGTGATTATATGGGATTATCATGTCTTCAAAATTTCCCTGATGTTGGCGTAATCTCATATGGTATGTATGGGCCTGTGTATGGTTGCCCGGTGTGTGTCATATCCCATATTTTCTCCAACTCTTTTCCACCTTTCTGAACTTACTCCGACCCTCCATAGCGAACTCCAGTGTGCTCTCATGCGAGACATACCTCCAGAGTTCCGGAGTTCCATATATAGTATATCTTGTTCTCTCGCTTCTATCTGTCATAGTACCGCCTTGTAGACAACTCCATACCTGTGCTCGCAAGCGAGCACAGCTCCGGTTTCTTTACTTCCAGCTCCATACTCCTTACCAATACTCTTAGATCCACTTAGTAATACATTTTTCCTCCATATATAAAGTCTCCCCGAAACTCATGTATCTCCTCAGTTTGAATATCAACTTAGATTGTTCTCCTCATCTCTGTCCTCTGACTTGAACCTAGACGGTTCCCCTCTGACCGCGCTCGACTTGAGTACTTGTGCTCAACGTCTTTATCCTTCCAACCTCCGATGTTCCAAAATCTGGGACGGACTCCAACAAGGGCGCACCACATAAGGTGAAGCCAAAGTCCCAACCCCTACGACACAACTCCGGAGATCCGGAGTTTTTCTTGGAGTTCACGTTCTTAACAGTGTGAGCTCGCATGGTACATATGGGCCCATGTATGGGTACTCAGTGTCATCTCATATGACACATACGGGCCCATGGATGGTTGCCCGGTGTGAGCTTGTATGGTATGTATAGGCCTGTGTATGGGTACTCAGTGTCATCTTGTATGGTACATATGGGCCCATGCATGGGTTCCCGGTGTGAGCTCGTATCATACATATGGGCCCGTGTATGGGTACCCGATATGAGCTTGTATGGTATCTACAGGCCCGTATATGGGTACTTGGTGTCAGCTCGTATGGTACATATGGGCCCATATATGTATATATATGGGTACCTGGTGTAATCTCCGATGGTACATGTGGGCCCGTATATGGGTACCAGGTGTAATCTTGTATAGTACATCTGGCTTGTGTATGGGTACCTGGTGTGATCTCAAATGATATATACGAACCTGTGTTCGGGTACCCACCACGATCTGGACTGCTATGTTACTGGCCAGTACTGTTAAAATACACAGCACCCGAGAGACATGGGAATGGGGTGTCAAGACAGTCAGTTTAATGCTTCCGAGATAATCCAGGCCATTGCAGTCTGATTATTCCCAGCTGGCTTGCTTCCCAAGCAGCCGTGTGAAAGCATTTTCTTGACACTCGGCCTAGAATATCCGGTTCAGGATCTGCTTAAATCTGAAGGACTTAATTCCTGTGATTCCCTCCCAGCACCAGCACTTCTCTGACTCAATCAGGGCAACTGTGATGGAAAGATATGTAATCCTTGATAATCCTTGAAGGGGGTTTTTGTAAAGATTATAATGGATTATAATGGATTATAATTGTTACAAAAACCCCCTTCAAGAATTATCTAGGATTATCTTTCCATCACAGTTCTCCTGATAGACTTCTGTTGCAACCTTCAAGAACAACATCCCATAGATCAAGGAGCAATGACTAAATCGTTAACTCCAATGCAGAGCACTCATCGGACAACACTCAACACTTCTGAATAATGATAGAGAAAGGGGAGCTCCTTAATACAATGCCTTGAAGGACAAAGTACAAATGGATTAGACTGGGGATTCCAGTTGCAGAGTGTCTACCTTATAT
>JBBPNW010000298.1:0-20850 GCA_038091115.1 Rubroboletus rhodosanguineus
GAGTGTGTACCTTTAGTCACCCACTTACACTTTGGCTCTATTTGTTCCTGCTCCTGGGTTATATAGGAAATACCCCAAAATCTCAAAACATTGACTCAATTTTGGAAGTCACTGTATGCTACAGGTGAATTTGACCACACGGGCTCAAATGGAAGTGGCTATGCTGCTATACGTGCTACGAGTTGCTACAGGCTGCTACACAGTAGGGTCTTCCTAATGACATGTTGCTCGGCAGTGGATTTCCTGATGTGTGCCACAGCGGGAAGTGCCACCTATTACCTAATCGGGCAAAGATGCAACCCATGCACCCCTGGTTGTCCTCAGCCAGATGTCCTCAAAGGCTTCAGGCTTAGCCTCCGACGAGTAAGTGCCCTATATTGGCGATTCATGGTGTCATGCGGTAACAGTCTAAGTGACGAATGAACCACCATCTTCCTTTAGCTCTTTCATCTTCCCAGGAGAGTGCAGTCAAGTCGGACAGAGCACATGTTCATTTAGACACATGGGCAACATTTAAACCAAACACGCCATCACGGTGTCGGCTGAGGAAGCGCATATAATCCGGTTGTACATCAACGAAATCACTCATCGCAGTGGAGAGAAACAAGTGCGCGAACGTGCACAACGCGACAGGAACACAAGGTCAAAAAGGCGAGATGAAAAGTGACGGACGCAGACGCAGATACGGGTAATGTCACGCCATAATTCGCTCGACATCCATCAGCGACGCTTTGATACTCCCAACGATGCAGTTGATCAGGCGCTGATAGTCGCCTTCCCAGGCCAGTTTCGAGACGAGAGAGATACGGTGATGAGGAGCATGTGTATCAATAGTGTCCCCACCTACAAACCGATTCACACTCACCGTGTTCATACTCATAGTACGCGCCTCGCCCCACGGACATGATACACACTAGCGGGAAGCCATGATGCACGAAGGGAATAGATGATAGTAGCACAGCATCCGTCCATTTCCGTCCTGGCGTACTATGAGTGACGGGGAACGAAACGATAAGATGCCACCGAGAATAAATAGACGCTCATGTCGCAAGTATGACAACGCGTAAACTGACGTGGATCCACGCTGCCGTCGCAACTGCTGGCCTACCAACTCGACAGGACAAAACGCGAGGTTGTATTGGTGGCTCTGTACCACGGTCAACATTTCGGTGGCTTGTCGCGTAAGACCCGCGTTGACATAGTGCAATGCGCCAGTGCAGCCGCCGCCGTCGACGATCTGGATCTTGGAGGAGCGCCGTGGATCGCTTTGATGTTTTCAGTCGTCAGTTGCTCGACGTGTTCGGTAAGTCGCAGCAGTGGTGTGCACGCCTGGAGTCGGGTTCGGTTTCGATTTCACAACGTTGGGTGAGCAGACATGAGTGGGTGTACCAGTCAGCAGTCATCCAGAGAGTGACAGGTACATGCCTCACCAAGATCGAATGAAGTGTTCACGAGTACATCTGGATCCTTCACTTCGCTCCCGAGTGCGCACCGGGCGAGGGAAGGGATAGATTCATATCGGGTTAATGCGTCAGCGTGTTTCCAACGCTGGAAGAACTACATGGTGTGACCTTTGAGCGCTAGGTGGAGGCACAAAGGCACAGGGTACATGGGACATGCAAAAAATGGCATGATGGTCAGCGTGCGAGCTGTGGAATAGCCTAGACCTTGCGCGAGCGCTCACCCTGTCTTTCTGTATCCCCCTGAACCTGGCTCCGGAGACAAACGCGATAAACGATACGCTCTGCGGGCCACTGAGTGAACCCCGAGCAGCACGAACGTCTGCGACCCTGACCTGAAAGAATGGGACCGGGATCTTGGGAAGGTAGTAGTCCTCCCAGGTGAGCGCAAGCTCGCGGAGACTTCGCCTGACGTCAGAAGGGCGTACACGCGTGGCATGGCAGAGGGCTTGAACATCTTCCTATGGCACAATCTCAGGGAGTGGAGGACAACAGAGGTAGATGTAGAGGACAACGTCGATGGGTGATCATCGATCAGTTGGGGCGGAGACGGGGGAGAGGACGCCAAGCTACGCATGACGAGTTCAGGCACCGAGGTGTAGTCTCAGCCCAGGATATGCACGAAGGGTGCGTGGGATTCTGAAACCACGTCGATCATTGTTGAGGAACGACAGGTGGTGGTCACAAGCGCCAACGATGGAAAAACGGGAGGCGGACCAGCACCAAATTGAAAGCAGTACGATAGAGGATTGAAGCTTGTGCAAGACGGTTGCTGACACAACACAGGAAGAAACTGGATCAGGACAGACACCGCACTGGCAGCCCGCGAGGCTGATAGCGAGGTCTCGACAACGATTAGTACAAAATGCAATACAACTTCCCCGTTGGCTCACCTTCACAGTTGCGATGTCTCGATGATCAGTGGTAGACGGGAGCGGGGTGGGGATCGCAATGCAGATGCTAGCAACGCCGAGTAGTAGTCTGGTAACTGACCCGGTCTGGCCGTGCCAGCCGAATGGGGGAAAGACTGAGACGCGCACGCCGCGGCGGACGAACAGAACTGGACCACACTCTGTATGTCATGGGAAACCCGCAATGTACAACGTACGAGCACAGGGACCTCGCTATCTATACGAGGTAGCGGGGCCAGCGGGCTTACAGCTTCAGACCAACTTCAACCAGAGCGACCGCGTCCAGCCTACATTCGGCCTACGAAAGCAAATGATTCCCATCTATGTTGCTGCTGTTACATGACGGGACGTCCTCGATGCATCAGATATCGTGAGACCCCGTCAAAGTCGGCTCTTTACAACACTTGCTATCCTCCTGCCCTCCTCCAACATTGGTTTCAGGCTCTCCTACAACTGGCTGAGCGAGTGCCACCAAAGCTATGATCGTGATACTCACTTCGTACCCAGGAGTGGTGCTTGTCTGATTAAGCGGCTCAAGCTGAGCACGCTTCCATAGTTCCTCGTAGACCCGTCCATTGGACACACCGAGCGCGCTGGGCGTGGGAATGGGTAAGCGATCTATCCGATCAAATAGAACGAAACGAACCTATCCAGTGCCCAGTCGGGGAAGGAGAATGCGTCTGCGAACCCGACAGCATTAGGGAGGATACGGATACAGAGAGCGTTGATGGTTGCACGCAAGTCTCGTGTCGGATCTGTCTGGTCAGCTCCGTGTTGTAGCAACCCATATGTAAAGAGGTCGACCAAGGCTTCCTCCACAGTGGACAGTAAATACTGGATATGGCGGTCAGTGTGATAAGAAATGCGAACTCCAACAGAACCGTTCGGACGTACGAGCATATATAAATCTCTGAGAGCACGACTTTCATCGTATGGCAGTTGTTTCAGGGTGGTAATCATATCGCCTACTTGAGTAGCTACGAATGCCTCCGTAATAGCTCTTGAGAGTCTATGATTAATTCCGGCGTCGGGATGATTCAAGTTTCGGGCAGTACTCTGGACCGCTAGCGCGGCACGCCACTCCAGGAGAGATATGATCGCTGCATGGTCCTGCCACATCGCTGGGGTAATCACTGGTCGGCTCGACTGGCTGCTGGTGAGAAGACGAAGATAATTTGAATGCAAACCCAAAGGACGATTTGGAGCTGAAACCAAGAGGTTATATGACTTGAGAGCCGCACGGACAACCTGCCCATCCAGTACGAAATTGTCCCCTTCATAGCTAATAAAGAGTGAGGAGGAGGAGTCAGATTATTGAATCAACATACGTAGCGGCCGGAAGATAGTCTGCATAAAGGCGTCCGATCCCAGCAAACGCGCTGTAACCGTGGCCACCCAAGGCACGACGAGCGTTCTCAAGCCCATTGATGGTCTCGGTGGAGACAAGGACCTTGAGGCCACAAAGCATAGCATGAATTTCGGCAAGGTATCCTAAGTCATCTTGTTCAATTCGCTCTCTCAGAGCGGAAAACGATTTGGTCTGGGAACTATTTAGACGGACACATCTCCTCAAGATGAAACACGGACCGTTTGACGACCCAAACCAATGAATACATACGCACGCGAGAGTATAGGAAGAAGGCGATAATAAGTGGAAGGGTATGTGATAACTTGGCGCTCCAATCCACGATGGTCAGGTTCTCCTTGTCTGCGGACAGTGGTATAACGGATCGCAATAGTGATACCTTCTCTTCCAGTTAAGTGGGAGAAGAATTTTCGGAATTGGGGACATACCCTTTGCGAGAGTCCAACCAGCAGTTGTCACCATACTAAAAAGCAACCATCAGAAGTAGAAGCCACAACAGTAGATTTCGCTACCTCGCACGGATATACATCATCTGGGGGAGCATTGAGTACGCGAACAAGCCTGAAACACGACGGACATACGCCTCCAAAACTATGCTTCGGGTTCTGAGGCTTAATATATCGACCGTCTTCGGTAACCATTGCGAATTTCGAGAACATGTTCTTCCGAGGTATTCTGACATGATCGAATCTAGCGAATCCGTTGTCCAATGCAGCTGATCCTGGAAAGCAGTCGACCATCAATTCGGACAACAACGTGAATGAGGCCATTACCTCCCCCGGCCTTAGGGCCGATATCCCCAGCAGTAATTCCAGAGCATAAAGAATGATCCTCTAGAAGATATGAGACGATATGAAAGAGATCACTAATTGAAAACAAACCTAACGACCTCAGCTGAACAAGAAAGAGGTGAGGACCTACGTCCTTGCCTCCCGGCAAAATCAACTTGGCTTGCACAATTCCGTGTGTGGCTGTCTTGCCCAGAGCGCCTATCCACCACTTTGTGCTACTCAAGGTGGGTGAATGGAGCTCGAATTCCTGGGTGTCGGGAAGATAAGTCGCTGTTGTTTCCAACCTCGCGACATTTGTACCATGACCAAGCTCGGTCTGGAGGTAGCATCTGGGATAATTCAGAATGAGACATGGTCATATGGATGCGGTGGTTACCCGAATATTCCTTTGTTAGCTACGAGTTCCCAATACTCATCTACCAAGTCAGCAGACCCCTGACCAACGAAGACAGGTTGAAATGCTACCACAGAGTAAACGAGGGGATGGACTACAGGTTTGTGGTTATGTACATACCGACGTCGTGCAAGGTAATCGGGAGTGCTTCTGACAGGATTAACATGGCTTGAGTTGTCTGTTCCGACGTCCATCGATGGAATCTCCGCAATTCTGTCAAGCGCTTCGTGATGGCGAGAGCCCTCTTATACGCTTCGACCCTTCCAATGAAATCGCTTGACATTTTGCTGGTAAGCTGCCTTGGGAAGAATTGTTGTCAAGTAGCTGAGCTTACCTGGATGATTTGTCGAACACCGTTTCCTCACGAAGAACGCTTTCAATCTGCTCAAAGCTTTCCCAATTGCGTCTGCCAGCTGTGTCGAATCATATCAAGTGAGTTAAACGTCGTCTTGGGCATCATTGATCACAGGAGCAATTACCGAAAAGATAGTCCCGAATCGTTGGCAGGTCAAAGGAGACCCTGTCTCGAGCGTCCTTCAAATCAATGGCAGTTTGCGTATTCAAATCTAGTGCCATTACCATGGAGGCGCTGGCGGCACAACGAAGCCATAGAGCATGTGTACGCTCGGTTCAAGGTGACGGCGATTCCACACTGCCGGCGCCGGATTACAAATAATTACTATTTTAGTATTACATCATGCGATTTCAAATTTGTTTATGCATTTATGGGGTTAGGGTTGGGGTTATACTGGGGCACAATAGTCTCCAATGGAGAGCGTCTTGGAATACAATCCCACCAAACAAACCCTGTGCATGTCGGTATGTACCACCACCGGAGCACCTCCACCTTAACGTTTACTTTCCCTGCGTGAACGCCCGAAACCAGTCCCGCCCAGCCTCGAACACGACCCTCGAGGCCTCCACGCCGTCGATTGGATGTGTCTCCTTCGGGAACACCAACATCTCCACCACCCGTCCTCTTCCCTTCAACACATGATAATAGCCCCTTCCTTGCGTTGGCGGCACGCGGAGATCGTCCTCGCCCAACAATATCAACACTGGCGTCTTCACGCGATCCACGTGTGCGATCGGCGAGGCAGCATAGAGCGTGGCGAAACTATCCGGGGTGACGTGTGTGCCGGGTTCGAACGAGAGTCCGAACTCACGGAAAGACCAGTCAGAGATGTCGGAAGCGCAGAGCTCGCCGGCTGAGATGACTGGGTTGCGCATGACTGCCGCGCTGAATACGTCGGGGTGCTGGCCGATGACTGCCAAGTCCGTTGATGAGTTCGTTGGATCGGCTGAGAGTGAGATGGGGGTTTTGAGACTTACGATGCGCGGCGAGGAAGCCCCCATGGCTTCCACCTTGGACAACTTGTCTTCCTGGCTCAGACAGTCCGAGATTGATGAGTTCCTCGACCGTCGCGATACAGTCCGCAACGTCGAGTGTCCCGCATCCCCCGATAAGATCTTGGATATATTTCTCACCGAAACCCATGGACCCAGTGTAATTCGGCAACGATATGGTATCTGGAGGTCTGATTCAATCACCTGCCTGGATAAAGGATACATGGGTGGGACCAGTCAACTCACAGCCTTCAATAGCATAAGCGAGAACACCGGGTGTGAAGGACGTAACACTGGATGCATGAGGTCCTCCATGTGGGATCGTCAAGCAAACAGGTTTGTGTCCTTGCACCGACTCTTTCGATAGAATGACGATAGTCTCGACGGGATATCTATTTGGAATGGGTATGATGCGCGCATCAAGGCGATCAATAGCTTCCTGAACTGTAACTTGAATCAGGGCCGGGAGTTATTTCTTCGAAAAGTGTGATACGCACGTTTTGGAGAAACTGCTGGCCTATCAAGGACCTGAACATTTCCTAGAAATCCGTCTTGTGTCAACGTTAAAAGAACGGTTTCGGGTGGAGAGGTTGGGGTGCTCCGCGAGCATATAACCGAGCGCGCTCCATCGGTTCCGAGTAAACTCCAGCTATACAATGTTTGGCCATCTGGGACAGGTGTCAAATCGATTACAGCCCCATTTTCCACGTTGATTGAAATTAATGTTGGACGAGAGCGCCAAAGCGACTGTACCAAAACGTATGTCTTATCACCGAGTCTGAGGAATGGGCTATCGGACAAGTTGTACTCGGTGTACAGACCTGGGAACTCCTGAGCCGAGGGACCGTATACTGCATCTACGAGGAGCCTGTCGTGCAGAGGGCCGTCCAAGTCGCGAACATGAAGGGATACTGTAGATGCGTGTGCACCACCGACGGGATTGGACAGCCAGAATAAAGTCGTTGGAACACGGTTTTTGTCAAATAAGACACGCGGGGAACGGGAGGAGCGCCCTGGGGTCTCGATTTTAACGGACTTGCACACCATGGTTGTGGTTGGTTCTGGACTTTCGCTTGGGAGTACGAGTTCCCATATACTGGTCGGTCGATTGAAGCATCCTTTGACGCCCAACAACTTCCCATCACCGGTTTGTTCGTATTCAGTGGCATAGAGACGTGTCTCGGTAACGAAAGTTGCCTGGCCGAATAGGGCAGGAGTATTGGGGGGTTGGTCTAGTGACAACGCTGTAATCGATGGAGGTGGTGTTGTGTCGCTGCGACCAGACGACACCTCGTTCGGGGACCGCCAGCGGAAGACGAAGAGTGTAGGCCGTTTCTTAGTGTACAACTGTTCGCCAAAATGAGGAGTGAAACGGAACTTGGGGTATGGATCATCTTCCTGTTTCTCGGTAGTCTCGGGGTTAGCTTCGGCAGTGTACACTAACGCGGTTTCGGACGGAGTGAAAGAGAAAGATTTGAGGATATCTAAGAGGACGAAGGGAGGTCAGTACACGAGGACAATAGTGCAATGAATATTATACCATCTGTGTGGAACTGCCCATGTTGTTTCGTGACCTCCAGTGATGCCTCAAGCTGAGCACCTGACCAAACCTCGACATAGCGCTTCTTTACACCGTTAGTGTCGGATATCTCTTTGAGAAATGCATGACGCTTCTCTGACGGTGCACAGAGGAAAGCAGAGATCTCGGACGAATCCTGGCTGACTGATGAGGACAATACCGGCGAGTCGATTGCTGAATCTGTGCTGGACAAAGTGAGTGTCTTTGTGATAGATCGCTTTACATTTCGTTCGTGATCACGGATTGAGTAGGAGATGCAAACGACTGCGAGGATCAGTAGTTGGATAAGGAAGCCAGAGATTAATGTCGACCGACGGGATGGAGTTATCCGGGCTGACCTGAGACGCCAGATGCAGTCGTAGTGTCGATAAACTTGGCCGATTTTGGGACAGGTAGTTCTGCAAGCTCTTTGTAGAAGCGGGAACAACCACTGTAGGAGAGAGAGGACATCTTGATAGTAGCTTTCGAACAGCTTATCTACCACATCATGATGGACCCTTGTGGGGGTTACACGGTGGAATTAATCAAGGTACCACGGCATTTCCAACGAATGGTAGTCCGGGAGCAAAAGAAATTAATGATGCCGATGGCGGCCGTGTCAGATTCAAACCCCGCTAAGGTCTCACATTGCGCAACTCTCCGGCCAGCTCAACTCCACTGCTATCACACCGGATCAGCTGGTGGCTCTCTGAATGTTCGCACAGTGTCCTCGTCTATTGGGATGAGTCGTGTACGCTGCCTGGTCGAGCCGTGGCTACGTTTGGACCTCGGCGCCAGCCTTGCAAAAGGAGGACATCTGGGGATTGGATTTTCTGCCGCCGTCCGCCGCCGGAGTGTTGCCGCCGGACTCCGTCAGACTCCGCTCGGACCCAGCGATCGACCGCAAATTCCAGACCAACCTCCGCTCGCTGCCATAGACCCCACGTCCGCTGCATGTCATCGTTCTTTGCAGAGTCACAGCTATCGTCCATGATAGAAGATCCATAGATCCCCCATTCGGAGCCTTCACTCACTCTCCTCCACGCAAAGCAATTACCTTGACCCCATGCACTACCTACTACGTGGCGTCGGTCCACCAACAAAAAGGAGTAGTATCTTGGACGTTGGTATACCAGTGTATGTTCTGTGTCATCTTTCTATCTGCAGGACATCCATATACTTAGGTCAGAAATTGTGCAAGTGTCAGTGATAAGCTCGTAGGAGGATTGTCACCGAGATGGGTAGATGGTAGAGTAAGAAGTATCTCGTCCAATGCTATGTTCATGAACTGAAACAACTGCAGGCTGCTGCAGTAGGTATTGAAGTAGTTTATCCATCGACAAGTCGACGACGATGGGTAAGGTTTGCGTTCTGCCGGAATCCGCCAGACTGGGAGCCATCGTCCGGCGTCGTCCGGCGTCGGATTGCGCCGGACCGCGCCGGAGAATCCAAAGTCCATGCGCAAGTTCTCACCGCGGGTGTGTGATGCCTGTTCTTGCCGTAATTACCAGTATGGTTTCTCCCTCGTCAGCATCAATGCTCATACCACGCACCATATATGAGTCTGTTGTCAAAGGGACTTTCAAATCGACCGTTCCCATCTCCTGGCTCTACGGTATATATATTCCGACTCTTGTGCTGATTCCCAACACACCTCCTGACCTTCTAACTTGACCACCGCCCTACATTGTATCCAACATGGCAGCCCTCTGGTCCATGATCAATGAAACCATCTGTCCTGGTAGCGCCAAGTTCACAGCTGCGGATGTACCAGACATGTCTGGCAAGGTCGCCCTTGTCACCGGTGCTACGGCTGGTATCGGCAAAGAGACTGCTAGAGTAAGTATCAACTTCAACTTTGCTGTCTCAGGGTCCAGGGCTACTCTCTACGTGCTTCACACTCAAACTAACTTTTCAGGTATTGTTAACCAAGAACGCCAAAGTTTGGATTACTGCCCGTGATCGATCCAAAGGCGAGACAACCCTCAAAGAACTCAAGGACGCCACTGGCAAAGATGCCAACCTCCTTATCATGAACCTTGCCAACCTGAAGAGCGTCAAAGAAGCAGCGCAGGAATTTAATTCGTAAGACTTTCTCTCCCTTTGATTGTAGTTGGGTAATATTAACACTTGAATAGCAAGGAGGCACAACTGAACGTCCTCTTTAACAACGCGTAAGCCCGATTTCCCGGTTATTTTTGTCAGTGATTGCTCACACGCTTTGTCCTATCAGCGGCGTGATGGCTGCTCCCATCGAGATGCTCACGGATGATGGGTATGACCTCCAGTTTGGCACCAACGTCCTCGGCCATTTCTACTTTACAAAACTCGTCCTTCCTACCCTACTCTCCACCGCAAAATCAGCACCAGATGGTATCGCCAGAGTTGTCAACACCTCGTCCAATGGTCACTGGTACAACGGTCTCGATTACGACACCATGAAAGACAGTCCAGCGCGTAAGAATGCCGGGCCATGGAAACTGTACGGACAGAGTAAGACGGTAAGTTCACTCCAACCATGTTGTTAGGTTCCATTTCCTGATGGTATCGTTAGGGGAATATCGTTTTCGCGGTGGAGCTGACGCGGCGGTACGGAGACCGAGGCATTGTCTCGACTTCCTTGAACCCAGGTCAGTGCACATCCATCTGAGCTTCAGCCAGGCCGAGCAATCATTACTCACACGCGCACCCAATAGGAGGTATCAAAACTGATCTGCAACGGTATACCGCGAGTACCCTCCGGTTGGTCTTGGTACGTGTCGTTCAAGCCCCACGGTGTCAATGTTTTGTTTGACGGTTCATTCTACAGAATACCTTCCTCCGTCCCGTGTCGTACGGGGCTATCACTCAGCTATACGCAGGCACGGTGCCCGATGGCAAGTCTCTGAACGGCAAGGTATGTGCACTTCAGGACGTGCCCGCGTCCTTGATAATGACCGCGCCGTGTTGTTTCATAGTACCTCGTTCCGTGGGCACGCATCGGCAGCCCTCGCGCCGATACGCAGGATCCTGAGATTGGGAAGAAGCTATGGGACTACTTGGAAGAGCAAGTCAAGGACGTCTAAGGTCTGTCGTCTCTTGCCTAGTTGAATTTCCCTTCATATACTGTATATCTTCCTACGCGTTTACTATCCTGGACAGTCGACGTGATAACTGTAAGCTGATACGTTCTGTGGACGTTCGGATGAGCCTATCGTTCCGGCTAATTCTCAGCTCTGTACCTAGTAGAACTTGTTTTGCTGCCACAGTCGTTGGCTCAATTTCACGAAGTTTATGACATGGACACCGCGACTCATTATTTACCATGACTGCTCCGACCAAAGGTTGACCTATTTTTTGGTCAATGGCATCATTGTAAAGCCAAACGTGTAATGGAACCTTGCAAGTGAAAGTGCCTTGGACGTACGTACAGCACAGCTTGTTGATCCTAATGCCCACCTCTGCGGTGGTGCTCAACGATGCGTCGATTTACTCGCGTATCCAAGTAGCGTACAAGCACCTAGAAATACAGGAGAAGAATGCTTCCTCTTTTATCCCCGAACCCCTACCTCGAGCACCCGCTATGACTCGTCGGCCTTGGTCTTCTTTGCTGGCGCGATTGCTGGTATGCCTGCCCCCCGTACACCCACGTCAGGCCCACCATCTGGCTCAATATCGCGCTTGCGCTTCTCCCCCGCCTGAGACTCGCTGGGAGCGATGGGTGGAGGGGCATCAAATTTAGTTCTGTCCTTGGTTTTCTCTCGATCGCCTCGCTCATGCCGCGCACCTCCGCGACCACCACGCCCGCCACGACCACCACGACCACCCCGCCCCGAACTGCCTTTCCGCATCTGTGATCGTGAAAGTGCCGATTTCGCTGCAAAGTTGGCACGGTCGATCTGGAACTGCTTTTCCTCCTCCTCTGTCAACACCATACGTTCAGTCTCGAGTCATAGGAATGAGGATCGATGCGACGCGCGTACCATCCGGAATGGTCCAGACGACCTCTTTCGAGTTGACCGTGTCGAGGTTTTCCTTGACGTATTCGATCTCGTCTTCTGTTAATGCCTTTTCAAATCCGACGAGCCCAAAGTCGTCGCCTTTGGAGAACTGGATGTACGGAACGCGTGCAAAGCGTTCGCGGAGAGGAGCCTGAAGAAAGGATGTTAAAGAGAGAGATCATATCTTGATGAGATCGACACGCGTGCCTTCATCTCCATAAAGTTCGCATCACCACCACATCCCGTGAACTTGAGAGTGGCGCCCCTGACAAACGGGACGTCCTCCGTCTTGACATAGCCAATTCCGTCTTCATTGTCATCGTATACGCGTATCTTGTCACCCATGAATTCGAGAAACACTTCTGGTTTCTCTTTGGATTTGCCGTTTGCTCTTGGGTTCTCCATGTCACGGAAGGCGTTGAAACCCTTCCTGGACGACATGCTGTCTTTCCGAAGATCGGCAGCTTTTCCTGTGAGACCTTTCTCCTTGATTTTCATGTCACAGTATGCCCCCCTACCACCAACCAAAGGATGAACATGGTACATTTTAGCCAGAGCCATGGCGGCACTCACTTGGACATGACCAGTAACTCTTCACCATTCCACGAGGGTTTCGGTTCCGCGCTCAAGAAAGCTTCCACACCAGCTATATCAGCAAACTCCACAAACACGGAACCCTATCAAAAAAAAAACAGAACAAACGCGGTCGTAAAATCAGATGTGACACACAAATCGTGCAAACCTTGAACTCTTTTTTTCCATCCACGCGACGCATCCTCACCGCATTCACGCTACCATATGTGTCGAAAAACGACTCCAGTTTCTGTTGGAGACCTGGTTCGTCCTCTCCAAACCCTTTCTGTATGCCATCGAAAACGGCAAGCCCCGTTGGTGACGCCCTCGAAAAACGGAATCTGAATAAAAGAAAAAAGCACGCACGGCGTACACACTCCGCTCGAACTGACCCTTGGGTTGTTGCAGCTCGGTCCTCCGTCGAACGTTTTCCCCTTTCTCGTCGACCTCGAGTTCGGTGCTCGTTCCCAGAGCGCGCAAGATGAATTCAGGTCCTTTAGTGGCATGATCTCTCATACGCTTGAAGGATGAGACCGTTTTGATAGGGACCCAGTGATCGGCGTTCGCGGTATGCAACGTCCACATGAATCTTGGTAAGGAAACGTCAGTCTGGATAAACGAGGGGGGGAAGTGACCTTTTGGCACATACTTGTCGTACGGCAAGTTGGAGTCCGCAAAGTAGAACTCGACTTGAAGATGGGCCCGGGGGCTTGGTTGAGAACGGGCGGGAAAGATCGCGAGGACATACCTTGTTTTCGAGCGGCGACGAGAGACTCGTCGTCGTGCGTGACGACATTGGCTGGTGCAGATTCGGATACAGGCTCCATGGTTGGGGTCAAATGAAGTCAAGACAATAAAAAAAAGGACGATGTGAAAAGAAATAGGGAAGACAAGACACGAAGGCAAACAAGACAGAGAAAATGTCGATATTTACGAGTCGACAAGGAACAGATTCGATGTCAGCGGTGGACTCGAAGGCAGACTGGAGTTTTTGGTCAATGACACTGATTAGTATGTATCAGTATGATCGTGAACGGGCGTGTGCTATCTCGGGTTTAGCCGGAGATGGTCGGGTGGGTGGTGCGCTCGGGCAAATTGCACTGATCCCATAGGACACTGACTCGGACGGATTCACTACCAGAGCGTACGAGTGGCCCGCCGTCTCATCGATCAGTGAAATCGTGATGCTATATCCAACCACCGCAAACAAAGTATTACCCCAGACAAAACTTGGGTTCTCATACGAAAGGGTATATGGCATAGACCTTTATGTACACGGTCAACCGATAATTCGAGTGTCGATTCGGTCACGAAGGCGAGCAACGGAATGGTAACGGTGTGGATCCTCTAACTCGCCACGGCATCGCCGCATCCCAATCAGTACTGACCAACTACGCTCAGTTTGGAGCGTTTTTGCACGGCCGACCGAAGCCACGTTGCCGAGTCATGCGATCCAGTGCTCCGTCGGTATGTTTTACGGAAGAAGTCGAGGAACAATAACAGATAGCTGGAGATGACTCCACTCCCGACAATGCCCGCGGTGGGTGTACCGGAACAATTCCCTATGTGAGGGAGATATTGGGGAAACCAATTATACCCAATATACTGATAACCTACGACGATGTCATATGCCAACAAGATGAGAGACGAGGTACTTGGGCACTCACTGGCGAAGGCCGCTACTGCGAGAATGACTATGAATTGGGCAATCTGCATCGTCGTGAGGTGTTGCTTCCACTGAGTCACATTTAACGTGAACCGTGGACCATCGTGATTAAATAAACAGCACGTACCCATAGTTTGACACCGCCAGCTGTGGCATAGTAATAGTAATCTTCGAGCTGCGTATAAGTGCGAAGTATATTTCACCAAGGTGCCTAACACACGCACACATTAACACGTGAACACCGAGGTTAAGAAATACGGCGACCCAGTTCTAGAAAAAGACAAAGTTTGCGAGTTGCGGTGCACAATAGATAATGCCCACCATCGTTACTCGACTATTCATTTGGACGAATACCATAACCGCCGTAGCTGCATGGTGATACACGTGCAAGAATGCTTTTTCGTCGATCGATCAGAGTGGTATGTTGGCAATGTGAACGCAAAACACCTACCCAGAGGTTTTTTCTTCAACGCTAAGAAGACCGTGTCAATGAGCTCGTAATACTTGAGGTAATAATTTAGCAGTAAGTAGAACTCTAGCCTCTTGAGGGACGATGCATGTTCGGTCGAGTAGTCAAGTCGTATTAGAATACTCACCTCCGTGTAGGCTTCATTGGCGCACAGCGAACCGTATGTGCCTATTTCGGGCTTCAGCCAATTCGAGAATACCTCTTCGCCAATAAGTGCCATGAGGACGAGGCTCCCAACACTCAGCATTAGATTATGTGCTCGGAACAAGGTGGTCAACTTGAAAGGTGCTTTGTCCTTCATCGTTTCACGAGTCCCGCACACGACGACAAGATACGCCACAGTCATACTGACGACTGCAGGCCATGTTGAGAATGGGGTCTTGCCTGGTATATAGGAGGTAAGGTGCGCTGGAATACGGCCAGCAGGAACGAAGGAAAGAATGAAGTCAGCCAAGTAAGGCATGGGGATCAAGGGCTTGTCGATGAGAGGGTGTCACCTTGAAGCTATGTACTAGTATCTCTCCGTACTTATCGAGCGCTGGGCAGCCGAGGAGGAACTCACCTGACGTGAATTGTTGTTGATTACTATGCGGCTCGCTCCAACTTCTTGATCCTTGTAAGGAAATTCTAATATAATTTGCACTTACGTTCTACTGATCAGATAAATGAGTGACGAAATGCTCGCGGGCAAGTCCCAATTTTTAGGATATGCTGGACCCTGGTAAACGTTATTTCGGGTTAAAATGGTGTATCGCGAAGCACTGACGAAACGCTGACCGGAATCACCGCTTGACTTCAAGAAGCCGTCGATTGTGGCGTTCTCAGTCTCCCCGTTGCCTTGAATTCGGTCACCGTGGTCTTCGTCCAGGAGGAAACGAACATGTCAGCCAGTAAGCGAGGAAGAGGATCTTTGTCCGAGTCTCCGGCCATGACCACTATGACAAATGTCCAACTTCCGACTGCACATGATTCGTAAAGCCGCGATGACTGTAACGAAAATTCGAGAAGCGTAACAAACAAAAGAAACAATACGAACCACTGAACGATCTGGCAGATCATGTCAAAATTCTGGTGTAGTCGGCGCAACCGAACGTACGGTTTAAAATAAGCTCGGGCCGCATCCGGGCCATACTCGACTATCCAGAATATGGAAAAGTCAGCTTGCCCGAGAGCTTGCTACCCAAAGGATTAATCTTGGAACTTACCCTTCCTTCGATATAATTACTTACTAAATAAAGAAAATAAAGAAAAGCGGAGTTCGAAGTTCCGCCACAACGACTCTTACTTTCGTCACCGCTCTGGACCAAACTCCGGACAATATGATATAAATTTATCCGCGTTGACAGACGCGTTCAACTTTTCTCTCGTTTGTTCTGATGCGGGCCAAGTCGCATGAACCTGTTTTCATAGAAAACCCCGACGACATAGCTGCTGAAGTCGTTCCCGAGAATTTCGTCTCATATACTCTCAAGCATCAAGAAGCGCTTCCACCAGTCACTTGGAAGAACTGGTACAGAGAGCTACATTGGTTGCACGTCTTTATCTTGGTCGTTCTGCCATCATTTGGCTTCGTTGGCGCTTGGTATACACCCCTGCAGCTGAAGACCTTTGTTTGGTCTGTGGTGTACACTTACATCACCGGTTTCGGTGCGCTGCGTCCATCGGTGTAGCGAACTGGTGCTAACAGTGAATATTTCAAGGTATAACTGCTGGGTATCACCGCCTATGGACCCATCGTGCCTTCAAGGCAACTAGGACGTTAGAGTACATTCTCGCTATTCTCGCCGCCGGGGTCGTCCAAGATCACATCGTGTGGTGGTCTCGGAGGCACCGCGCCCATCATCGATACACTGACACAGACCTCGATCCCTACGACGCCAGTAAAGGCCTACTTTACTCTCACATTGGGTGGATGATCTTCAAGCCCAGGCGAAAGCCAGGTCCCGTAGATGTCAGCGATTTGCTATCAAATCCAGTTGTCAGATGGCAGCTCAGATACTATCGCCACCTCGTCCTCATCATGGCGTTCGTCGTACCTACGTTTGTAGCAGGATATGGATGGGGGGATTGGAAAGGTGGATTCGTGTGGGCCGGTTTGATTCGTCTCACAGTTGCACAACACGTCAGTATTATCCATTCACTCCCCGAGCATAAGTCTGACGATTGTCAAGTGCACTTTTTGCGTCAATTCGTTGTGCCATTGGCTCGGAGACAGACCTTACGATGACAAGCTCACACCGAAAGATTGCGCGCTGTCAGCGGTCATCACAATGGGCGAAGGCTACCACAACTTCCACCACCAATTTCCGATGGATTATCGAAATGGCTACAAGTGGTATCAGTTCGATCCGACCAAATGGTTCCTATGGTCATGCGAAAAGCTCGGTCTGGCAACACATCTCAAGGTGAGTTAGGGTTATTGTTTCTGCGAAATGAAATCACATCAACATGTACATTCATAGACGTTTTCGGAAAACGAAATACAGAAAGGCGAACTGACTGTCCAACTCAAGCGCCTTCGCCAGAAACAACAGGCGCTCTCTTGGCCGTCCGAAAAGTCGGATTTGCCAGTTATCACTTGGGAAGACTGTAAGCGCTTTATCGAACCTTGTACGTTTCTCATAGTAATTTACCTCCCAGACCAGCGTCAGGCAGAGTCTCGGGCGTTGATCTGCATCGCAGGGTATATCCATGATGTTAGCGACTTCTTCGATAAGCATCCTGGCGGGCCCCATCTGTTAAAGAAGAATATAGGAAAGGACGCCACTCCTGCATTCTTCGGTGGCCTTTACGACCACAGCAGTGCTGCTCACAACGTATGTGTCCGGTTGGAATTCATTGCGCTGCTTTTCTTGACCGCCATGATACGCAGCTGCTTGCCATGAAGAGAGTCGGAATTTTACTTGGAGGTGCACCGCATGGCTCGGAGGAGCAGTTTGTTCCTCCTAGCCAGCATCTGCGCATCGCTCGCTATAACGAGCTCTCAACTTAGCAGATGCTAATTCATCACCGTATATATTTTGACCTCGATTATACCCATACGTTCATAGTCATATAACTCTGGAGATGTTCCAGGAAGGCAGTTAGTTCTCTGGAATTTCCACGCTATAGAAACGAAACATTTGCTTCCCGTCACTTTACCCAAAAACGGCTCGAGACTAGTGTACACCCTCAGCACGGTTCTAAGAATGGAAATTCCTGGCGAACGAGACTCTGAGCTGCCGCTGATCTGGGCTTGATCGAACACTTGAACGGCGCTTGATGACTGGACCGTCACGCAGGCGTCAGCAAGCACACCACGATAGGAAATCTCCGCCACGAACACGATCGTCTCTCCCACTAGATTGAACTCGGGCGTGGTTGTCACTCCGTTTTCGATCCGTTTCGAAATATCAAACACGGCCAGCGTCTGTGCGCACAGCAGCCAGACAGTCGAATGTCCGAGGAAATAGCCTGAGCGGATGAGTCACACCCGCATTTTATATCGTTTAGCAAACCCGCGCTGCTCACCTGGGCATTTGCTATGCAGAAATTGTGGGGTCAACTTCACATCTAGTCTAGGAGAGCTTGGTTGATTCTTACCGCCGTCCAAGGCCGAAGCATGCGATCTTGGGATGGGGCTCAGAATTATCTCCCAAGAACCGCTCGGGTTTGAACTCGAGTGGATCCGTGTACGTTCTTTCGTCACGGAGTATCGCCCTGGGACCACGGTCAGGGTATCGAGAGTAAAGTCATGTGCGTGTTGTCGACGTACCAGATGTTGACGACCACATAGGAACCTGCGGGGATCAAATACCCATCGTACATGTCGTCGACTCTTGTACACCTCATGGCTGCAAACATCAGGTTAAAATGAGACGCGGTTGGAGATAGAAAGACTGACTTAGTGGGCCCGGGGTATGCCAACGCAGGAGTTCTGTGAACAAAGCTTCCATGTATGGCAGAGACGCCCGGTCAGTGAACGTCGGCAATCGACCAGCGCCTACAACCGAGTCCAGTTCTTGCTGCGCTTTCTTCATGACACGTGGATAGAGCGTCATGGCGAGGTACAACGCATAGGAAACCGAATTGGCCTGCGAGAAGCATCTACCAATGAGCATAAACACAAGTCCGAGTCCCTCACCGTGTCTGCACCACCTATGGTCAAGTTGTTCAACAATGGTAAGTGTTGGGACGGCGGATGCAATCCATGAGGCCATACCTTGATACATTGATGCTGTGGCCCATTTAACGCTGTCTTCTAGTTCTTCTGTGAGGCAAGGGTCGCTCAATATGCGGGACGAGAGTGAGTGCAGTGCAGTGCCAGCGGCCTCGAGAAGTCCAGCTTAGCGTGTTTCAATACAACTGACATGATCACTCACCAACTGAGACTTGACGTAATTGTGAGGGATTTCAACGAGATCCCGTAAAACTATAGCATATTTCTTTGCTTTTCTCTTGAATCCAGCACCGGGGAACCACCACGGAATGTATTTCACTGTAAATGTTCCAGTGGTTCTGCACACGCTAGGACGATCCAATGACGTACTGAAAGGAAGGAAATCGACATAGTATACGCCTGGTGCGGTTGCCATCGACAACTGTGAATTTGCTACATGGGCCAAATCGACAAGAGGATCATCTCCTGTCTGAGTCACATAGCCATGTGAGAGGCGTAATATTATAGAAGTGAAATTTCTGAACAACCTTGTCAGCGAAAACGGTAAGTAATGTATACGGAGCTTACTTGCGAACATGGGCTTGAGTGTTCTCTGGCTCTTCGAGTACGCATTGAAGATACCGTCGAGTTTCGAACTCGATCATCTTATGCAACTTTGACACAGACGCATAACTCCCAATGTCTTGCGCAAACCACTTTCGATGCGCACGAAACCAATCATTATAATTGGAAAGCAGCATGATCTTTCCCCATCCTGAAAGTTCGCCGCACATGATCGACCGAGGGCGGTCAGAGTAATTGGTGCTACGTTTCTCCAGCAGATCTTCCGCGATTTTGGCAGAGCCAATGACGATGACATTGTATCCGAACAGCGACCCAGAAGCAATGTCACCTATCCAACAAAGTGATTAGGTGAACTTGATGATCATATGGGCCCAGCACACCATACTGTTGGTTGAATCTGAGCGCCTTTAACCATGGTTTCTCGTTGGGAATCTCGAGGAGGCCTCGAAGACCAGAAATGCCTGGTGGCAAACGGCGGGCTCTGTACCTTGCATAAAGCTCGTGGAGACAGAGAATACAGAGGCCGAGCGGGGCAAGTGGGATTAGTACTGATCCTACCGTTCGAAGGTCCATGATTGTAAGGGTGGATAGAAAAGTTGACAAGGAGTGGATCATAGACTTAGTAGGGCGGTTGCAGCTTGAGGCTGTTCCTTTTGCGGGATCTCCGAGCCACCTATCTGGACCTAATGGTTTCTTTCATCCCTGAAGAACCCCTCGGGTAGCAAGCTCGCTTCTATGGATTAAAGCCAATGGGGAAGCGACGAAAGTGGCAGACTTTTCATCAAGTAGTATGGCCGGCTCGCCGGATACCCAGTTTGTGGCGTAATTCCCGCTACGTAAGTAGAAGGTTTTAGCCTACACTCCTTTTGCGATTTGTTGGCTACACTCAATTAGGTATCTTAAATAACCTAATTCCCGCTACTAATTGGGATTCCCCGAGCGCTCGATGTCGAGAAAGCCTTCAGCAGCGCAAACAGCTGCTTTCTTCTCATGATTGGGCCATCTATGTGTACTGTGAGTACCAAGTCTCAGTCGTGGGCCTACTACACGAATTTTGACATGACCTGCCAGATCGTTTAGTGGTTCGTATCGTTTCATCTGTTTGTTACGCTTCTTGAATTTTCGCTTCAACTGCAGAACAATTAACCACAGGTACTTCAGAACTTTCTGCTAGGCTGACACCATCTCCGACGGGATGGTTCGTTAATTTGACTGTGAAGCTGGTGACAGGCCGGTATCGCGTGAGCAATTCAGACGTTTTGCATACAAAGCAGTTCGCATGTGTCCTAATATGTTCTGGCTCCCGCATACAGGTTGGGTCAATGCCAAATAGAATGTAGGACGAACAAGCAACACCGGAAGTAAAGTCCATAAATTCGCGGGCGGCCGCAGTGCCCACTTCGTGCGTCATGGTTGAACCATCCAATATCCCTATTCTTCTTGACGAAGCATCAGGCACCAATGCGATGGAAAGCTACGTTTCGCACATCCTTCGCCACGAAAAAGTGCGTGCTCCGGTGACCCGGCTCAATTGGTGGAACGAAGTCCACTGGGGTCATTTTTCGCTAATTATAATCGTGCCGCTACTCGCTGCAATTTATGCATGTTATAC